>PVJX010005963.1:0-81226 GCA_004027295.1 Dolichotis patagonum | reverse complement strand
CCTCTTATTTTTGGGATAGCTGACCATGTCCTCAAGTCTAGTGTAAGTAGACAAACTGGAACAGCATGTAATCCATCCAAGCAGAGTGATGAGAATAATGTAGATTTTAAATCTTGTTACCCCATTAACAATATCCTCTGCCTCCCTTTTTTAGACAATTCCTCCCCTTTCACTCCCATAGGGTGCACTGCTTATTTTGGGTCCCACTGCCTCCCTATATGGAGCATCTCAATGGACCCTATCTCCTGATCTACTCTGCCTATGTTTCTCTCTGTTAATATTTCAAGGCCATCTATACTAGAGATTACAGCCAATCTTCTCTGCCTTATTTCTACTATTCTGTTTTTCTGCCATTGGTTGTCTATTTTTCTGTTCCACTCCACTGTCTGCCCCATTCACTGAGGCCTCTCTGCCACTGTTCCTGAGATGCTCGTATTCTTGTTCTCTCTCCCTAGAATGTCCTTCAGTATTTTTTGTAGGGTTGGATTGGTGGTCACAAATTCTCCCAGTTCCTCTTTGTCATGGAAGCATCTTGTTTCGCCATTAATTTCTAGAGAGAGTTTTGCAGGATACATCAATCTGGGCTGGAGGTTGTTCTCCTTCAGGGCTTGAATTACTTCACTCCAAGCTCTTCTTGACTTGATGGTCTGTGTCGAGAAGTCTGCCATGATTTTGATGGGTTTTCCTTTATAGGTGATCTGTTTCTTTTCTCTGATGGCTTTCAATATTCTGTTCTTATATTAAATTTCTGGGATCTTGATTATTATGTATCTGGGTGTAGCTCTGTTTTGGTTGTATGTGGCTGGAGTTCCGTATGCTTCATACATCTGCATATCATTTCCTTTTTCTAGGCTTGGGAAATTTTCCTTAATGATTTCTGTGAATAGCCTTTGCAATTCCTCTGTTTTGACTCCTTTCTTCATTCACATGCTTTATTCTTAAGTTATAGATCCTCTTGTCATCTTCTAGTCTTTGTATGGTTACTGCCTGCTCCCTTGTTATTTTTAAGAGATCTTCCCTTTCATGATCACACATTGCAAGCCTGTGTTCAATTTTTGATAGTCTATCTTTGGTTTCTTTCAAGCAGTTTTGCCAGCTTTCTATGGAGTCTTTAGTTTTCTGATAATCTTTTTGAATCTGCTTCATGAATTCTAGGGTTTTTTTGTATTCTTCATTGAAAGTTTCTCTCTTTTGTGTTCCTCCATTCTTCTATCTGTGTCTTCTTGAGAGGTGCCCAGCCTTTCTTTTATTGATCTACTTATCTCTTGTTTAATTTGAATTAATATTTCAGTTTTGGTCCCACTTACGAGGTCCTGAAGATATCTCTTTATGTCCGCTAATGCTGTGTTTGATGTTGCATGTTTGCTGCCCTCAATCTGTTTTGTATTTACCTCTCCTGGATCAATGTTCTCAGGGTTGGGGGCTGGGATTTTTTTCTTATTTCTCCCTCTCATGTTTTTGGTTCCTTCCATACAAGTGTACAGTGTAATTCCAAGCCCCTTTTCTTATTGGTTAAGGCTCCTCTGGAGCACGCAGGCTAGCAGTTTCTGCCTTTTGCAGTCCGCTATCAGAGATTGAAGTTCAAGCACGGGCAGTGTACACTGGCTCCTCCCCTCCGGGCCAGTCAACCTTTGCAGACCTTCACTGCGTCAGTGTGCGCCGTGCTCAGGGAATTAATTTGTAGCGACCCACTGGGTCCTGGCCAGGGACATGGCCCAGTCCAAGCAGATCCCACCAATCCGCTCAGCGAGGGTAGCAACCAACTGAAGCCACTTCCTTATGTAGTTAAGGCTGTCCTGCTCAAATCCAACATGTCATCCAGTCAGTTGCCCCTTTCCTGTGGGAGGGTCTTATTCCCCTCTCTCACCATGTGTTGATGCCGGTCCCTGAGAACTGCTGGGCCTCCCAACCTCCGACTTCAGCGCGGCTGTGGTGCGAATTCACAGTTGCCTCTAGGTGGGGCGTGTGCAGGGCCAGGTCCAGGCAAGCCGTGCACAGGGCTGTGCAGCTCCACGCTCTGGCTGCTCAAGCCAGTTGCATCGGCGCGGTTCGGTTGGTCAGGTCGCTCTCGAGCAGGAATTCAGGCGGCTCGAGGAGGGCGCCGTGCTGATCTTAGCTTCTCTAATGGTAGCCCCAGGACCTCATATTCGAGCGGTTTTTTTCACTTTAGTTTCTTCCTGGGTTGAGAGAATCCATCTCTCTCTGTTTGGGTCTCTCCAGGGTGTTCTATTCTGGCATTTGAGCTGTCTCTCTCAGAGAGGGTCCCTCTCCTGCTACCTACCAGCCTGCCATCTTTGGAAAGCCCAAGATCAGTTCTTAATAAGAATTTCAGTTATGAAGACTATTCCAGCAGATAAACTTCAGATAGCCTTAAGAGAAAAAAAAGATGCAGAGTTAAAGTTTTGCTGTGGTTGGCTTGTCAAAGGAATTTGTCTTTATTTTCAGTGTCATTTTGACCCGATATGATTAGAACAAAAAACTTATCAGATGGATAACTGAGGTGGCATTTTTTTGTGGGTGTTGTTTTATTAAGATTCTCCTAAAAAAGCTGTATTCTTACACGATTTCAACCTGTTAGAATGCCGGCCAGTTATCATCTGGCTGCAATAGGGTAGCTATGGTCTTTTCTTTCAAGATCAATTTACTTGTCATATAATATAAAACAGAAAGGAACATCTAATTCCAACTGTCTACTCCAAAAATTCTTAAAGAAGCTAAAGTTAAAAATATCTTGGATTTTGTTAGTTTTTAAAGTTAAAAACTCCAGCTAGAAGTCAGGCAGTGTGTCAGGCCAGGCTTTTGCTCCAAGAGCAGCAGAGGCCGTGCAGTCCTGATACTGCCGCCTGTGTGTCCTGGAGCTGCCTGGTGGCTGTATTTTCTAAAAGGGCTGAGGGAACAAACACTGTTGACAGGTTTCATTTCCCTGAGAAGATGTGAGAGAGAGAGTGGAAGTAGGTTCCAGAATGCACAGGAGGGCACCCTTTCTCCATGGGCCCCAGCTATAAACTTGGCTTTTGGTTTTGGTGTGCATGCCCTGGCAGGACTCAGGATGGGGAGACAGCCCTTCAGCTGGCCATCCGAAATCAACTTCCGCTTGTTGTGGATGCCATATGCACCCGAGGAGCTGACATGTCAGTTTCAGACGAGAAAGGGAATCCCCCACTGTGGCTTGCACTGGCAAATAATCTGGAAGACATCGCATCCACTCTGGTGAGACAAATGGCCAACATACCACTAGCTTCTGTTTATAGATGGGAATGTTTTGTGTCAGCGATGAATTTGAACCTACATAGCAATTGCAAGAGCAAGAGATCTGCCAAGTAACAAATTGAGTCAGGAACAAACAAAAGTCATGTTAAAAAACTCAGTTCAGCATGGCCTTGGCTAATATTTTTGTTTTGAGGCTGTCTTTGTCAAGACCACCAAGAAGCAAAAGAATGGAGGGGTTTCCTCAGCAGTTTTCTCTGGGGTTCTTGATTTGAGTGGACTGTCCTCACAGTCACCATAGCAGTAAATTCCAAGATCTCAGCTTTGTCTACGGTGTTTGCAAGACAGGCCCCACAGGAGAGGTAAACCTTGGAATTTCCCTCTCAGCTCTCTAAAGGGCCTGCTATTGATACTAAGACATGTTACACCTGGCCGAGATTGCCTGTTTCTGAGATTGCCTGTTGATTGTGGTTAAGTGTTGTAGGGGGCTTATGAGTGCATGTGTCTTCCGCCCCAGGAACAGCACAGCTCTACAGGCACTGATTAAACATTCCCAAACCATCCCACAAGACCTGGTGCAAGACCTTGCAAAGAACAGATTTGAATTACTATAAAACTAATAAACTTTATAAAACTAATGAGTGATGTAGATTAAAGTAATTATCAGTTGAATATCAACCATATCTTACCTGAAAAATGGACCTAATGATGTATGTAAAACTCAGACTTGTAATAAAAGTTTTCACTTCTGGTTGACAGTGTTTGTGAGAAACTTTTGTTTTTCTGCAGGTCAGACATGGTTGTGATGCCACATGCTGGGGTCCAGGACCTAACGGATGCCTTCAAACACTCTTGCATAGAGCCATTGATGAAAACAGTGAATCCACTGCCTGCTTTCTTATTCGCAGGTCCGTGAAGCACAAGTATCTCTTGAAATTGTATTCACCTTATTGCAGACTGGCTCTTTTCTTCTGTTGATCCACCTCCAGTGTAGACATGCCTGTAGTCAGCTTGACCTTCATAACTGAGATCATCAGCATCAGTTTTGACATGTCAGCCCAGCCACGGGCCAGGCTCAGCTGTGAGAGGAGGGGCTCACAGGCCTGCATCAAAGACTCTAAACAATCGGGCTCCCGTCCTGTTCAGGAAACCGCATGACTCCTGCAGTCCCACCAGATCAGTTCACATTGCAAAGTCAGGAGGCTGGGGCAAAGGAGACCAGATGGCATGTGTTTGCTGCCACCGGGACTCGTATGCCGTAACAAGTCCTGTGCCCCTGAGTGTGGGATATGTGGGAAGCCAAGTGATTCAGGGCATCTTTAGAGCAGTGCTCTTCAAACTTAAATACTTACATATTTCCAAAGGAGCTTATAACTGTTCTGATCCCAGGTTGTCCTGAAGACTAGTGGCAAAAGAATCTATAGCGATGGGACCTCCATTCCAGTATTCAAGATCAAGGACCTAGGGTACCAGATTCTGGCACCAGCAGCTTTGCTGCTGGGGTGCCTGAGGCTACTACCTGTAGGCCAGGTGGTACATGGCTTTCTGTTGCTCCATTCCTTTCAGTGGCTGTGATGTAAACAGTCCCAGACAACCGGGTGCTGATGGAGAAGGAGAAGAAGAAGCCAGGGATGGGCAGACTCCTTTGCATTTGGCAGCCTCGTGGGGGCTGGAGGAGACAGTGCAGTGTCTTCTGGAATTTGGTGCCAACGTAAATGCACAGGTATGAAGTTTCTCTTTTCCACTGAGTTTGATGCTTACACACAGTTAGGGAAATCTCTTATGGAAAGGGACTTCGTGGAGTCAGCAGTTGCAGGCCTCTGATTTACCATGAATAGAGCTTTGGTATGACAAATGAGTTATGCAGCCTATCTAACAACTGAGATAATTTCAGATTAAGGTTTTCTGCTCTTTGCCGTGGTCCCTAAACACCATGAGAAATGTTTGTTTTGTCTGTTGTCCTTTGTTTCCTGTTCCCCTATTAGAGACTTCCTCTGAAACAGGTTAGTCCTAAACTGAGTGTGGTGTTCAGGACAATGTGCATTGACTCAGTTGAGCACCCCACATTCTGTTCCTTGATGCTTTACAGCATTGGGCCTGGGAAGGTTTGTATCTAATGCTCCATAGTCAGCTAAAGAGTGATGGACCTGGCTGGGGATTTAGCTCAGCGGCATAAGCACCTGCCTGGCAAGCATGAGGTCGTGAGTTCTATCCCTGGTACCACAAAAAAAAAGAGTGATGGACCTTGGAGCAGAGAATGCCTACAGGTCTTCTAAAGCAAGTATGTTTAACAGCGTTGGGCCCACTGTTGCCACTGAAACACGGGAACATTGTATAATAGAAAGCAGCTTCCAGCTTGTTTTGTTTCGCTGTCTACAAACTGATTTCAAACACAAGTTAAAAATGTTTATTCTCATAACCAAAACTTGACCAAAAAGTTATCCATCTTTACATTTTTTTTTTTAGTTTTACTTGTCAATTTGAATTGAAATCTTGTTCTCCTAGGATGCAGAAGGAAGAACGCCTGTCCACGTGGCCATCAGCAACCAACACAGTGTCATCATCCAGTTGTTGATTTCTCATCCTGATATCCACTTGAATGTACGAGACAGACAAGGACTGACCCCATTTGCCTGTGCCATGACTTACAAGAACAACAAGGCAGCCGAGGCCATTCTAAAACGCGAGTCTGGGGCTGCTGAGCAGGTGAGTGACTAACACCTGCCGTTCTCCAGAACAGAGTTCTTACGCGGAGACTAAACAGATGTTTACATCTGTTTAGACTAAACAGACTAAACGGGACTCATCTATCCGAAGACATTTGTTCTTAGGTTATGCTTCCCTTTCCTAGGATTTGGCCACTCAGTTGTCCTGTCAGTGCTAAGAAGCGACTGTCTTGTGTGTAGGCCACCTGCTGATGTGTACCTAGGCAGAAGTGGGAGCTTCCTGGACCTGGTGATAGTAATTGTGTGGCACATACAGCAGACCCCACTTCGCTTCTGCTGGCTAATGTACTGATGGCTGTCTTAGAAGACTGAAGTTGAGCTTAAAGAGTTGTGGTGTTGGTCTGAATGTTTTGGAGGAGTTGTTTCTTAGCTTAGCATGTTCAGTTGCTTGTTCTTTGCTGTTCTTTATCAGCTGTTAAATCTAGAGTGTTACTTGTTGATCTATAACTGAGTGGGTGGAAAATGACAATAATGACTAATGGTAGGAGTTGGGATGGATTTGTCAAGTCAGGGCTTCACACACAGCCCTGTGTGAAGAACCAGCCAGGGAGTGGCATTCCCTGCCCTATAAAGAACCATTTGTGAAGGTGAAGTGAAAATGTGGGACTGGAATGAAATGCAGTCCTAGAATGGTGCAGATTTTGCTTGGTATGTAAGGCTTCTGTACCTCACCTTACCCTGGTATTTTTTTTCCCTTCAGTTTCTTTCTTTTTTCGTGGTACTGGGGTGCTTCAGTGTTTTCATGTGACTGGCTGCTAGGTGTTAACCTCACACTTGCTCAAATAGTGTAAAATCTTTGTGAATGGAGGAGATACTGACTGGGTCGCTGGTGTTAACCTCATCACCCTTACGAAGATAGTGTAAAATCTTCATGAATAGAGATACTCACCTCCCATCTCATTCTCTGTCTAGGATGAAACTGTTACTATTGATCCAGATCCTTGCAGATACATTTTTACGTTCTGTGTGTGGGAGGTAACAGTATGTGCTGACACATGATGTCTCTCTGACTTCCACCTGAGCACTGGTGCTAAGGACAGCTGCTGTAATGGCAGTGCACAGGGTGGTTCACTCGTGCTAAGGACAGCTGCTGTAATGGCAGTGCACAGGGTGGTTCGATGTGAGCAAGCTCTGTCTTCCTACCTGACATCAGTGGGCCCAGGTCTTTGGCATGCTGCTGACTGCCTCCTGCAGGATGTGTTCTCTTCTAGCTCAGAAAAAGACACGCCCCACAGTGGTGGCATTTAATGTTGGTTCTTGGGAGGGAACTTCTGCAACAGAGGAAAGGATTACTTTGTGACCTCTCCCATGATGCTTGCAACTGGCAGATATTTAAGAGTCATTCTTTAAAAGGAACCTGCTAATATTTTGATTCTGATTTATTGCCTCAGGTAGATAACAAGGGCCGGAATTTCCTTCATGTGGCAGTTCAGAACTCTGATATTGAAAGTGTCCTGTTCCTAATCAGTGTCCAGGCTAACGTGAATTCCAGAGTCCAAGATGCTTCCAAGTTGACCCCTTTGCACCTTGCCGTCCAAGCAGGCTCAGAGATTATTGTCCGCAATTTGGTAAGTGAGGCAGAAACATTGTTACACGTGACACACTATAGGGTGTACACAGGCTTTCTCATCACAGGTGCTTCCCCAGGTACTGTGAAAGGCCAGTGTCGGTGCATTCAGGAAGCACAGATTGTTTGGAGGGGGCTGGACTGTGGTGGCGGAGGTGGGTCTGAAGGCACCAGGCACTGCCTCCATGTGAGGAAGCAGCCAGGAGGTGGGATGGTCCTCCGAGGGGTAGGCAAACAGCCCTGTGTATCGGGGACCTGGCCTAGAGCCCCAGTCTCCCAAGTGGGTGTACAGTAAAGGCTTAAACAAATGAGATAAGTGGTATGATGTTAGGGCTCCAGGAGCATCAAAACCCTCTGCAGAGTTCGGGGACTCCGTTTCTAACACGGGATGCCTCTGGGCAGCCTGCATTTATTATGTTTTTCAAACAATGCAGGCAACTGAACAGACCTTGGGAGTGGTTCAAGGACTTTGCAAGTAACAAATTATGTTAACAAGACATATCTTAGGAGAAGATCTCCATGTTGCGTTTCACTGCAGGGGTGAACTGCCTGCAGCTACAGTCTTTATTTAGTTAATTGGAGCAGGAGCCTGGTGTCCTCAGCCTTTTTCTTATCTTGCCCCAGCCATGCAGCAGCCCTGCACATGTTCAGTTTTCAGTTTTATTGGCTCCTAACACTTGTGTGTATCAGTCAGTCACCACCTCAGAGCCTGTGGAGATTTAAAGGCCGCCACCAAGGTCATGTTTGTGCCTTACTGAGGGCTGCCCTTACAGGCGATAAGGGTGCCAGATAGCGGCTAACCTTTCAGACAGCATTCATGTGCCTCTTCCTCCCTGAACTGGTGTAGCTTGACGTTTGAATGTGTTCACACTGAAATAATGTCATACTGACCTGCGTGGCTTCTTCCCCTACTTGCCGTGATTGTGATCCTAGCTCAGCACTAGTAACCATGACTATACCTCTATGTCCTGTTTGGAGTATCCATATCCACCTATGATGTCTTGTCTCTACGCAATTGGGCACCAGGGTCTGGGGGGATCGGGACTCAGGAGCCTAGAGGAGAACAGGAGCAGCGACTGGTGCAAGACTGTCCCAGAGTCAGGTGCCTGTGCACACAGAGGAACCAAGGGTGATCACATACCACAGGAGCCGCACACTGAGCTGACTGCAAACTACAGAGTGTTTGTGTTAATAGCACCTCTCTTTGAAACTGTCAGAAAGTGGATGCGGAATGAACTTCAGATACTAAATGAATAGTCAAGATATTATTTAAAGGTTCTTTTTGCTTTTTTTTTAATTTTAAAGAGGATAAAACCAATTCAAATAAACCAGTATAAGTGATACAGGACTTCAAAACCTTACGAAATCAGCAATAGTTACCATCATGCTTTTTGTTGTCTTCCAAATAGCTGCAGATACCTTTGGACATAGTAAAAATCAAACAGAACAGAATAAAAACAGTAAAAACAAAACAGCGAATGCAATAAAGGACTTCAAAATAAGCTAATAGTAAATCCAAAATGCCTACTATGTCTTGCTATCTTTTAAATAGCTGCTCATGCCATCAGATTTAACATAATCAAACAAAACAAAAGAGAATAAAGCCCAACCCAGAAAACAATGAAAATGATACGGTTTTCAGAGAGGGTATCACGTCCTTGTGAGGCCTGGTTCTCTCCCTGCACAGTCCGTGAATGGCTTCTTTTTGCTTTTGAGTCTGTAATCCTTTGTGGTCTTTCTTTTACAAAATATACACAATATGTGGTTTGTGGAAGAATTAAAACACCTAAGGGAAGCAGTATTTCACTCCCTACTCTCCTCTGAGTTTGCTACACACTCACTGCTAATGTTGGGATTTTGTTTGGAGAATTTCATCCTTAGGCAGTTTTGTCACTGGGCTGACACACAGAACATGCTGACCCACAGACAGCTATGAGGTCTTTAGGCAACAAAACTTCCCCAGCAGCTCACCACCGTGCGTGCGGTCTGTTACTGATCACAGTGTCCTTAGCAGCCTGTGAAAGTTAGGTGTTCCTCTGTGTGTGTGTACGTCTCTCTCTCTCTCCAGATGGAAGCGTACTGTCTCCTGATTTGCTTTTTTTTTCCAAGCGCACAAATCCACATTTGCTTATGTCTTGTTACATCAAATCCTTGAAGTAATGAGCTGTGTAGTGTGCCTAGCAGAAGTGTTCTTCAGAATTGCCATGACCCATGCCACCATCTTCATGGACCTAGATGACTGGTTTTTTCAGTTTGCATAGAAATCACTTTGCTTTGTACACATAAGCGCGTCACCTTTAAGTTTTTGTTGTTTTTTGTTTACGGTACTGGGGATTGAACCGAGAGCCCTCACACTGAGATTCCTTAGCCCTTCTTTTAGTTTTGAGACAGAGTCTTGCTAAGTTGCAAAATATCCGAAGCTGGGAACTTGCAGTCATGCCTCAGCCTACCAGACTGTTGGGATGAGTGAATAAGCACACACCACCACGTGTGGCGAATGCCTGCAGTTCTAAGAAGGAATGGGTGCTCCCTTTGGCTGCAAAGCTCCAACAAAAATGGCCTTTGTACTTCCGAAGTCCTGTTCCTGGTAGGCCCCATCGGCTCCAAAATGGAGAGAACTGGCTTTTTTAAAAAACTTAATGTATTATCAACATCTTTTCCTAATAATCCATATATATTTGTCTTCTTAGTGGCAAATATACTTGTTTGAATACACTATAATTTTTTTTAATAACCAGACCTTTCCTGTCACTGGGCTTTCCCATTAAACGCCGTAAACAACCTTATATAGTATAGCGAATATCCCGCAGGCCTGTGTAGTAGAATATACGTTTTGAGGAATAGCCTGTGCCATTTTGGTAGATGAGTGCTGCTGTGCCCTTGGCACAGAGTTTGCTGGTTTGGCCTACCAGTAGTATGAGTAGGGTCCTCAGCAAACAGCTTTGCCAGCAGGACAGACCATCAGTCTTGGTGAAATCAGAGGACAAGTAGGGGAGTCCTATAACTAGGACCTTGACTGTGTTAGAAAAGCTGCTCAGGCAATCAACTTCGACAGCTTCTTGCAGGAGCCAAGGTGAATGAATTAACCAAGCACCGCCAGACTGCCCTCCATCTTGCTGCGCAGCAGGACCTGCCAACCATCTGTTCTGTCCTCCTGGAGAACGCAGTGGACTTTGCTGCTGTGGATGAGAATGGAAATAATGGTAATTTCAGTCATCACTCTGTGCAGTGCTGCTTACAGTGAACAGGCTCTCCTTTCTGAGACTTGGAGGTGCACTGCACCCTTGCATCTGCTCCTTCTTAGGAAGGATGGGTTGTCCAGGAGCAGAACTGTGACAGGAGATACTCTGGACAGGGCATGCCTCTTTTCACTGACCAGGTCTTAGGTGGCTCCCCAGCCTAACTGGTAACTCTGGAAACCTAAGGCAGCTTCTTGTAACTGGCCATGGTGATATGTGCCTGTAATCTCAGCACTTGGGAGGCTGAGGCAGGAGAATTACCGTGAGTTAAGGTCAGCCTGGCTCCATAGCAAGTTGAATATAGCAAGACCCTGTCTCAAAACACAACAAAGGTGAGGGAGCTTCTCATGAAACTGTTAAATCTCATCTTTGGAGTTTCTGAAGCAAGAAGCAGAGGTTTGTGAGACTGCACGTGGACTCATTCTTGAAGGGTAGTAAAGACAGGAGGGGATAGCTCTGAGTATGGCCAGCTGCTGGTCTGACTCAAGTCCCAGTTAAAGGGTGTTGGTGAGGGTGGGGAGGAACTGAGATTTTTCTGCATGTGCTTCTGGGCTTGTACAGTAACAGGATTTACTTCCCAGCTCTTCACCTCGCTGTCATGCACGGTCGACTCAACAACATCCGGGTTCTCCTGACAGAGTGCACAGTGGACGCCGAAGCCTTTAATCTGAGGTGAGTTGTTCTGTCCAGAGCAGAGATCAAAACTTTGGTCAGCTGGCTGCTTCAGAGCTAGTCATAAGTAGTGCCTTCTCTCAGCACGCTGCAAAACTTGACCGGCTTTTGGTTCCCTGGTATTTTTAGATCTGTAACAAACCTGCTGATTGTCCTTGTAGATTTACCCTGCATCACAGAGTTCAGAAAAGTCCTTATCTTTTGTGATGGCGATGGTAGGTATATAGACCTTTTTTCCCAATTGTTTCATCAGAGGCCAGTCACCACTTCACATTCTGGGACAGTATGGCAGAGAGAATGCGGCAGCCATCTTTGACCTCTTCTTAGAGTGCATGCCCGAGTACCCTCTAGATAAGCCAGACACAGAAGGAAACACAGGTATGTGCTAAGGTATTCGTGTGTCCTGTCTCATTTACATGCCTTGCTTCCTGGGAAAACAAGGTCATTATCTGCGGGCATGCAGCTCAGAGCATTTTGGCTAAACTCAGCATCTGTGACACAACCCTGTGGTGACATCTGGAGAGTCTGACCACTGAAGCATATCTGGGGCTCTAGCCACACCTGTGTCCAAACAGGCCTGCCTGTTTTTATTGTCCTTGTCTACCTTTTATGCAGCTAACTAGGTCCTTCCCCAGCTCCTGGATTCCAGCAGGAAAAGAAGGTATAGACACCTCCCGTCGGCTTCAGGAGGAGGAAAAGTGCTGTAGAGTATTTCTACGTGTTCTCATGTCATCCCAGTACTCAGGAAACTGAGGCAAAAGGAACACAAGTTTATGGCCAGTCTAGACTGCATAGTGAGACCTTTTCTCAACAAAAGAAGAAGAAAAAGTGGTGGTCTTTTTCATGGTCACTCTAGCTACATAATCACTATGTTACTGTAGCTTTCATAGCCTCTTCGATATATTTTCTTCGATATATTTTCGATATATCTTCGATATATTTTCTTGTTGAATATATAAAATCATCCCCATGAGGTAAGCAGTGCAGATAGTTTCAGCTAAGAAAACTAAAGACTCAAAAAAGGATGAAAATTGGGTCTTTTATGCTAGCTGGGAGCTCTCTGAGATTATTTTTGCCACAGCATTCCCATTAATTTACTCCTGTGTCAGAAAGAGCCTCCATGGCCTCTGGAAGAAATGTAGTCACCACAGGAGACGCTGAACGTCAGCAGGGGACCAAATGTTTTGTCAGTATACCTTAGCCTTGAGGAAAGTTACTGGCCTTAGACCACGGTGATGAGTCCGAGCTTCAGAGCAGTCACCCCCCCGGGAGTAAGTGCTAGAGTCAGAGGGGTTCCAGGCTCCCAGTTTCTAGAGATCTGGTTTTAAGTGTCTTACTGGATCATATTTTAGCAGGGCAGCTGGGTAGAATTTCTAACCTCTCTGTTCCTGTTTCATTGTTTAATAACAGGAGTAACAGCCCTTGTCTTACTGTATCATCTGGGAAGTGTCTGATGAAAGAAAGCTGTGGTCAGTTGCAGTTTTTAAGAGGTCGCAGGAGGCCAGGCTGGAGGCTCCCTTGGGCAGAAGAACTTTCCGGAACATATTCCCAGTGTTTCCTACGACTGATATTTTTTTCCTTTGTGCACGTACAGATGACAGGTCTTTAGATTTAGTTACATTATGTGAAGCAGTATTTCATGGCAGAGTAAGGCAACTGAGACAACCGTTTAGTTCTTCTTTAGTGGCTGATCCTCAGTTCTTTTGGAGCCAGAGCTCTGCATGGGAGAGTGTCTCTGGAACCATAGTTGCTCACAAATCCTGTGGCTCCTGTCTGGGTCCCCAGTGTGTCTCACTGGGGCTGTGGGCCCCTGTGTCTGCAGGAGCTTCCTTAACAAATGTCTGGTTCTTAGCTGTGCTCTGCCCACCCTTGGGCAACACCAGGCTGGGGCCCCATGGGACGTAGTCTTACATGCGGTCTTATTTTCCAGTGCTGCTGTTAGCATACATGAAAGGAAATGCCAACTTGTGCCGTGCCATTGTCCGATCTGGGGCTCGCTTGGGCGTGAATAATAACCAAGGAGTCAACATCTTCAATTACCAGGTTGCCACCAAGCAGCTTCTGTTTAGACTACTAGGTGAGTGGCCTGGGATTTGCTCCAGTGTAAACACGGCTACAGTGTTGATTATCTAGATGTATTGGTGATCTTTAAGATCTAAACCAACGGTTTCTAGGAACCAGATAGGACTGTTTCTACGAATAGGGTAACGGGCCTTTGAATAGTGTTGAGAGAGAGTCACTGCTAACATTCTCTTTTTGGGGTGCTTTGCTTTGGGGCCCCTGTCTGTTACCCACTTCACCTGACCCTTCCAGAAATCCGTAAGCTTTAGGTGGGTCACCTGGACCATGTCTCTTGGCTGTTTATCTGCTCACCTGTCCTTCTCCGACTGAACCCGAGTCTGTAACCTTCAGAATGGCCCTAAGCTTCAGCCTTCAGCAGCTCCTTCTCTTCCCGCCTGCTTTTGTGGAGAGGAGTTCTTCACTCTTGGTTTGCCTTTTAAATTCTTCTTAGTACATATTCACTATACAAAATGATCACATTGATCATAGGGATTTGTACCTGTACGTGTCTTAAATTGTTTTCTTCCCATTTCCCTCCTCTACCTTTAACCCTTCTTCCCCACCCCATTTATAAAGGTTTTGTTTGCATTGTTTTCCTTTTCCTTTTTTTTTTTTTTTAAATCCCTTTTTGGTTCCTTCACTTCTCCCTCCCCCACCCTTGTTCTCCTTCCCATTTGAACACATTCTTCCTACTTCCCAGTATCTGACTTTTATTTTGTTCCTTATTTACCCTTTGTTTTTCTCACGCAAGAGAAGCAATGTGATATTTAAACTTGCATATCTGATTTATTTCACTTTATGGTCTCAAGGTGCTTCCATTTACCTAAAAATGACTCAAGTGTATCCTTCTTTATGGCAGAGTAGTACTCCATTGTATATGCATATGTATGTGCATTGTATATGGCAGAGTAGTACTCCATTGTATATGCATACCACCTTTTCTTTATCCATTCATTAGTTGAAGGGTATATGTTCTGTTTCCAAGATTTAGCTATTATAAATTGTGCTGCTGATAACAGGTATACATATATCAACGTGGCTTGATATTTTTAACTCTCTGGGGAACTTTTGATTTCTTCTTTGCCTGTTTAGGTACTAGCAAGAATTGGGATGCCTTGAGTGCCCAAGCTTTGTCCTCCCCTAGTGGAGACCAGTAGGCAGGGAAGCTCAGAGGTGCTTAGTGACAGTGTGACCTTGATGTAGGTAGTTGGCCTGGGCCACAGCTCGGGTTGTGGCTGAGCAGCACTGAAACTTGGGGTTTCAGCAGTGAGATGTGGAAGCACTGGAGGCGCTCTGGTGGGTGGATGAACGCGTGAAACACAGTGGGGCTAGCTGCTGGCAGCAGCGTGGGTGAACTGGAGGATATTAAGTGAAATAAGCCAGGCAGAGATGCAAGCCTCGTGCTGTCATTCTTGTGGAAGCTAAGAAGGTTGATGTCATAGACACAGAGAGCAGAGTAGTGGTCACTAGAAGCTGGGAACGGAGGGCAGTAGGGAACAGAGAGAGAGTTCATAGCTCCAAAGTCACCTGGATAGATGTCAGTACTGGTGCTCTATAGCACTGTAAGATGACTAAAGCCTGCAGCACTTTACTGTATATTTTATAAAGAAGAAAGGGGCTTGAAGGTTCCCAGCAAAAAATAATTGTATGAGAAGCAAATGCTAATTACGCTTATTTGATCATTACCTCGTGTACATCTACCGAATTATCACACAGCATCCCATAAGTAAGCACTACTCTATTAATGTTTTTTTTTTTTAAGCGTAGTGTTCTGTGACACCTAGTCTACTTTAATTCTTCTTATGCCATACACTTGGCTGGCCTTTTGAGAGCTCACAGCGGTGTCTGTTATAGTGCTGGTATCAGAAGGTGCTCAGTGTGACTGACCAAGTGTCGTTCCTTCCCGTGAGCTCAGTTACTTGTGTGGAGCAAAGCCCAGTGCATGCGTGCAGGTAAAGCTCATTATGTAGATACGAGTGGTTGCTAGTGACCCAAGAACTCTTTTGCTGCAGCACTTTCTCTTTCCCTTCTTTGAGGTTGTCCCACTAACCTCAGCCAGTCAAGCTAGAAACCCGGAAGTGCCTGTTTCCTTCCTTCTCTCTCTTACATCTCTGCCTCCCTCTCGCATCTCACACTCCCATTCAGACCCCAGATGGCTCAGATTCTTCGTCCTGACCTTCTCTTGTCTTGGTCCTCTCTGCCGTGTTCCCCGGGTTGTTTGGCTTCTGCTGGTCTTTCTGACTGTGTGGTTCCTGCCCGCTCCTGGCACTCCAGCCAGCCCTGCTGCGTGTCAGGCACCACCCCTCCTCCACTGCCTCCATGCTGCTGTTTCACCGCCTGGAACAGTGCTGTCTCCTCCTCACCCTCCTGGCAAGGGCTGAGTCTCCAGTCTCCTGTGGGAAGCTTTCTGTGACCCACTTAGAATAGATTGCTCCTCTTCCCTCCTGTCCTTCAGCAGTGTGCTGCCTGTCTTAGTCTAGTTCCCTGACCTCATTGGCACAGTCACTCTTTGACTGGTCTTCTGTGTGTGTTACAGATATGCTGTCCAAGGAACCTCCGTGGTGTGATGGTTCCAACTGCTATGAATGCACTGCCAAATTTGGAGTTACAACTCGCAAACATCACTGGTAAGACCTCTGTCTGCTAGAGGATGAGGAAACTTACCTGACACTTCTGCCACACTTTCCCATGACTTACCAGGGCCCTGTACTCTCCTGGACAAAACTTCACCAAACAGGACGAGATGGCAAGACTAAGCAGGCTCCAGGAGGAGGTTTAGGGCAGGTGGGGAGCTCTCAGGATGGTGGACTTCCTGATGGATGCTAAGGGCTGCTCCTAGGCCCTGGGTCATCTGTCCTGGACTTGCCACAAAACCAAGAATAGCTTCTGCTCTCCGGGAGCACCTGAGTAGAAGCTGCTGTCCTGTGAACAGAAGAGCTGTCCCCATTAGTCAGACAGTTTACGGAGCCGCACTTCATTTTTAAATGAAGCCTTCTTCAGCATTACTTTAGCTTAATTACTGGCAGGAATTTTATTTTCATGGAGTAGATTTATACATGAGTTGGCGTAACTTGGCTGCAGAGTTGACCAGAGTACCAGTCGTGAGCGGGCTGGTCCCATGAGCCAGGGAGTAGTTTTCTCTTACCATCCTCTCACACTTCCTTTCTTTGCTTTCACAGTCGTCACTGCGGACGTCTTCTTTGTCATAAATGCTCGACCAAGGAGATTCCCATTATAAAGTTTGATCTGAACAAGCCCGTGCGAGTCTGCAACATTTGCTTTGATGTACTGACTCTGGGTGGGGTCTCTTAGTCCCCAGGAGGGTCAAGGCCACACCCCCGGTCATCCTCCCAGCAGCTGCTCTGCTCACCAGCCTGCCCCTACCCAGAGCAGGAGCTGACAGACGTCTTCCTACGCCATCAGACTGGAACAATTAAGGACCATGGTGTGATCCCATTTCAAGTGATGCTGTGTGGTTGTGAGTGTGTCAGGCTGTGATCAATTTCACTAATGTCTCGCTAACTGGACCAGGCCATTTAGCCTAAGTGGTAAATGTGATAGGAGTTAGACCCATTCTGTTAGCAAGAAACAAGGACACTTTGAAACCATTTCCCTTCCAGTAGCTTAGTGTCCATCTCAGAGCGTTCATGCAGTCTTCCTGCTTGGGCTGATTCATGAGGCAGAGCCTAACAGAGTCGGAAGCTGGCTGCCCGGTGGGAGTTGGCTTTACTCTAGGGTGAGTGGCTGTGGGCTTTTCGGCAGTGTTTTCATAAATAGGATCCTCTTGCCCTGAAGTCTTTTTTTTTCTTTTTTAAGCTAAGCTGTATTTTTAGTGAGCTACCCCTTTTTAAAAGGTGAAATCTTTCTAAACAGGGTTCAAAATGAGAGCTGAAAAATCGTGGCCTTAACAACTGAAAGCTTTACCAGTGTTCATGCTGCTGAGGTGTCAGGAGTGCAGGGTGGCAGCTTGACACCTCCTAGTGGCTGTCTCATTCTCTTGTCTTGCTGCGTCCTGTCTGTGGAGTCCTCAATTACTCTGCCACTAGAGTGGTGGAGGAAATGCACTTTTATTGTGCTGCACTTTTTATATAGCTGCGTTACTGGTGGTTTCAATTTAAAAATTCATATTCTAAAATACTCTCACACATCCTTGCATCAGTGATTCTAATGTTCAGCTTTGGCTTGACCTCAGCCTACACTACTGCTGAGTGTTTCTTGGCACAAGAGACTCATACAGGTCAAGGCATGAGAAGAGGGATCAACAGGACTTCAAGCCCAGCGGCACCTCCAGCTTCAAGCCGGCAGGTCGTCCCCTTGATACTCCTGCTTCTTGGGGAAGACTTCCCTGGTTATGTTGTGAGTGCTGCTGGTCCCAGTTCTATGTAGCTGTCCTGTCCACAAGGGCCGGCAGCCAAAGGGCCTGGCCAAGAGTGCAGCTGGTTTTGGAAGGCTCTGGCTGGAATGTTGAATGAGGCCTCCTGAACTTGTTGGGCCATAGTTGCTGCTAGTACATATATTAACCCTGAGGTATTAAACTTTTCTTTTGAAAGTTTGGCCAGTTTTCAAAATATGCACATTGAAAGAGAAACTTTTTTTTTTTAAACACCCAACTCTGAGATGAACAGTGTGTGTTGTACAATACACTCAGAGATCACTGGTCTCAGTCATGCATACTGATACTCCACTTAATAACCACTACATTTTTGGCATTAATGAAATATGAATATATGTGTTAAAGGGACTAATGTTTTTAATGCAACGGCCCGTTTTCTTTTCTGAATAGTGATGTCATACGTTGCTGTAGTTTTATACATTTTCTTGCCTAAATATGTGTGTAAAATGCGCTGATAAACCAGAGTGCTACTTTTTAAAAATATTTCTGTGATTTATAAGATACGTATACTTTCTATGTTAATATGAGCTTGTGCACAATGTTTAAAAGGAAAACATTAGAAGCCCTTTCCTGTCCCCCAGTCTGTGATATGTTTCATATGGAAGTTTTATAGAAAAACTCAATGAAGTCTTGTCAAATGACCATGTGAAGCATGTGGCCAGTTTGTTTTCTTTTGCCTGAAAAGGGTCACCAAAACATAGGGCTTAGGTAGCTTAATTCTTTAATTAGAAAAGATAATTACGACGCAGAGATGAATTGAGATGGCCGGTACATACACCGTTCTTTGAATGTTCACAGTGGAGAGGGTCGGGGAGGGTTCAGTCAGGGATGAGGCTCATTGCTCTTGCCCACTACACCAGTTTCCAGTAACTGTCTTGCCTATTATTGCACTTAAAAATCTTAAGGTCATGTTTGATTCCAGCTTCTGTTTCTTCAGAGTCCAGGTATAGTGATGGCACTGCCCAGCCTTGGATTGGGGGAACAATTTTGAATTCTGCTTTGGTCCATGCATGCAGGAAGAACGGGCATCTTTCTGCAGTCTTGGGAGATTACCCTGGTGCACTGACACTCATGGGACTGCACTCAGCAGGTTCCCTGAGGGGCAGCTGTCCTGCAGGAGTCCAGCTTGCACTGCCCTGGACCAGACACGCTCTGTGCCCCTCATGCTGTCAAGACTTGACTACAAAACTGCCTAACTGTTCTTACTAAATTTTAATCAGTGACTTAAGTACTAGTAGCAAAAAATTTTACTCATTCTGAAAGTTTCCAATGATGAAGAATAAATTCCCTGAAACATAATTAGCTGTATTAGTCAACATTTGTAAGCTGAATTTGCTTTTTAACTCTTCTTGCTCATTGTCAGACTTACTATATAGTGCAGTTTTTTTTCTGTTTTTTTTTTTATCGGTACCGGGGATCGACCTCACAACCGTGTGCTTGCAAGGCAGGCGCTTATGCTGCTGAGCTAAATCCCCAGGCCCCACAGCGTAGTTTTTTAAAGGTACAACCATGTATGTTACAACATATATATGAATCAACGTAGTTTTTTAAAGGTACAACCATGTATGTTACAACATATATATGAATCAAATGGCTTAAGCTAATTGCTGTGATCCTTTAAAGCAGAGAGATCCCACAAACTTAAGTGCCTACACTTAGGACTCTTTAGTTTCAACTATCTTTTCAGTGACGGCTCACTGAATGATATATTAGAACCTGTGTTTCATCTGAGTTGTGCCTGCGCATTATCAATCCCAGTTACCAATTTAGTCAAGGCTAGATTCGATTGCTCGGTTCACCTGCCATTCTCTCCAAGGAGCGGGTTCTATGTGAAGTTTAGTCCTCTACCTCAGAGCCCTGAGTCATTTTGACCACCTGGATCAGCTCCCTGTCTGCTGCGTGGGTTTCCTGCGTGAAGTTCACTGTGTATGTGGTCTCCTCACTCTTTGTGATCCACGTTCCTCACATTGCATTGAACCGTTTCTGCACTAATCTTGTCCACAGGCATGGCGCAAAGGGAGGGGAAAGAGCACGTCCTCCATGTAGGTTTCCTTCGCATGGAGAAAAGAACACCTCTGGGCTATAGTGCCCTGAAAGACAGGCCAGCCACCCAGCTGGCAGTGGCATGCACGAGAAAGTGTACCCTTGTATCACAGACACACTGGCTTCCCTCTAAGCAGCAGCTGTAGCACAAGGGCTCCCCTCCAGCTGGGGCGAGGCATGAGCAGAGAGGAAACCGCTTGCCAAAGGTGTTTGGAAGTCACACTTTCACTTTATGGAAGCGATTTAGTGAGGGGGTGAGTATGGGTTCAAATGTAAACTAAATTCCTGGAAGTTACAGATGCCTTAAAGACTTTCTTTGGAAGATTGTCAGTTGTACAGTTCTTTTGTGTGGCATAAATACATTAACCTGTAACAACAGACAACAGTGGTTTTCTGTACCTGGAGTCCTGAGACTGCCTGACTTACTGACTTGCCTTTTTGGCAGATGCATAGGGTAGGCTGTTCTGTGACATCCCTGTGGTCCATGGGCAAGGACACCAGTTGGGAAGAAACTGCAGGCACATATTTGGGTTAATAATCTTGGCTTCCAGACCACTGAGGGTGGCACTTAGTGTGGGATGATGGCATCATATGGGACCATGGTGTTTATCAGCGTTATTTCTTTGGAGTCTGTGTAATGGAATGTATTTTTCAAATATGTACTGATATTTGCATTTTCTGTAACAATTCCTTAATAAAATGAGATAAAGTTGTACATTTAAAGTGGAAACTTTAGTAAGACATTTGCAGTAACTTCTAATGCAAAAGTACCAATAAATATTAAAACAACAAAATTTTAAAAAACTCTTGATATGCAAATAATTTACCATCCGGTAGTGTTTGAATTACCACATTCTCCTGAAACAAACTGTTGATAGCAAACAGAAAGTAGCTGTTTTCTGTGTAGCAAGCAGCTGCCTGGACTTACTATGCCGTT
Source organism: Dolichotis patagonum (assembly GCA_004027295.1). Lineage (NCBI taxonomy): Eukaryota > Metazoa > Chordata > Mammalia > Rodentia > Caviidae > Dolichotis > Dolichotis patagonum. Next base: position 60,381 of record PVJX010005963.1, on the reverse strand, counting down.
CACCCAGGCCTTAGCTCCTCGTGATATGTGGTCTCACAGATGTGGTCTCAGCCCTCTGACCCCGTGTAAGTTCTCCAGGGGACCCTGTGAGTAACCCCTAGGACTGCAGTGTTTACAAGATGCTCAAGACGATCTACCTGCGGTGGGCTTCTTGCTGTCTGGATTCCAGAGGATGCTAAGGAAGGTTTTAATTTAAATCTGTGTTCCATAAAGCTCCTCTACAAATTGTACAAAGTAGCTCATCTGGCCTTTAAAACCTGGCCTCTTTTTGTTGTTGTTTTTTTTAGACAGGGTCTTGCCATATAGTTCAGGTTGGCCTTGAACTCGTTATGTAACCCAGGCTGGCTGAACTCGGGGTGATCCTCCTGCCTCTGCCTCCCGACTTCTGGGATTACAGGTGTGTGCCACCGTGCCCAGCAACAAAACACCTCTCGAGCTAACAGAAGCCTTTACCATTTTCTATTTGCCTACCCCTAGTTCAGTCCAGCTGTGATAACATATCTTTCTCAAGTGGCTTCTCCTGTACTTAAAGGCACTATCAATTTCCATTAGCTACCCTAAACACTGTAATTTTTTTTTTTTTTTTTTTTTTTTTTTTTTTTTTTTTTTTTTTTTTTTTTTTGGTACTGGGAATTGAACTCATGACCTCACACTTGCCAGGCAGGTGCTTATGCTACTGAGCTAAATCCCCAGCCCTTAAACACTAATGCTAATAGCCATCCATGAAGCAAACAGCACTAACTGTCCTGTCACTGGCCATAATGCATGGGACAGTTGGGAGCCAGTTGGATGTGGACGTTCACTTCCATGTGTTTTTGCCCAGCCAGGAAACCACACTGGGTTTTAGTTCTGGTTTGTCATTGATTAGCAGATAGAACCAGGCAAGTTGCTTAATTTCTGTGCCTTAGTTTCCCTAGCTCTGGAATCAAGGTTCAGGTGTCTCCTAGCTCACTGGATTGCTTGGAGGACAGATATCAGTAGTGTGTCTTTCTTGTCTTCCAAATATACAACCCCGGGCCTCTCTGGGCAGGGTTGATGGCAGTAATGTCTGCTGCCCACTCAACAGAATCCAGGGGTTCTGGTGAAATGCTATAGTTCCCTGGGTGCAGGTCCAGCCCAGGGCCTCCTTCTCTGTGGCCCCAACCTGTCCATAGAGTTGGGTTTGTGGATCCCAGCTTCTCCTAGAGCAAAGCAAGGGCTGGGGGCAGGTGTGCAGGTCAAGCAAGCATTCCCCACTGCGGGCTGTGCAGTGGCTGAGCTGTCAGCACAGGCCCCACTCTTGACTCTGAGCTTAAAGAAAACGAATGGCAGAATTATAAAGCCTTTGCTTATAGGTGTGAATAAAAAAAGTTCAGCCACGTTAATGGGTAGCTTCAGTCACCGCTAGTGGCTGCCTGTGATAGGAAATATGGTAGCTATAGAAATTCTGTCTCTAGTAGGAGAAAAAGAGGTTTGGGATCCTTATGCCCTTCTGAGCCACAAAATAGAACTGAGAGCAAGGCTGGCAGGGAGCAAAGGAGAACGAAGTTCTTGCACAGGGCTGGCCTCAGCATAGTTGTCCAATACATTCATTTTCCTTCCCTTGCTGGCTCGTCTAACTGAGCCCTCAGCCTGAGCTGCACTCTGGCTTGGGGACCAGCAGACCGTCCTCCGAAGTTTGCTCAGGCCACTTCTACTGGAGACAGAAGCGGCATTGCTCCATGGCAGTGAGCAGCTTCCCGTGGCAGAGCCCTTCGGACTACTAAGACAGCCATTGAGAGTCACATGCCCTGAGAGGAGGGAAGCTTTTTCACCATAAAGTAAGCTGCTGGCATAAATTGAGGAGTTCCCCAAAAGCAAAGCACTGGGCAGTGCCTGAGGCTGCCAGTCCGTCCCGAGACACAGTCAGACACAGGTGAGCACCCTCTGGGCACCGCCCCCCCCCCAAGTCCGCGTACTGGAAAGACTCAGAGCGCCCTGTTCTGGAAGGATCTGCACACCTCTGGACCTGACCCTCACTGAGAAGAGGCCACCTTCTGGGTGAAACTGGACAGCACTGGTTAACTGTGCAGCCAAGCAGCCTGGTGGAAATGGGTGTGGCTGAGCTCCCGAAGATGTATGGTGTCAGCAGAGCACGGCGGACCTGGAAAGGCCTGTCTGAAGTCCCTGCCTCTCATGATCACTGTTGATTTCTCTTTAGTCATAGCCTTTGGCTTCTGTTAACTTTGCTTTGTAGGACAGAATTGCTCTGTAGGACAGTAACAATACAAAAGTGGAAATGACTGGTTTTGGCTCTCGGGTGTACACAGTCCTTGAGGGATGCCAGCAATAAACTGCTCTTTGGCCTGTTACTCTGTGCCTTGTTGGTTGTCGGGGATCCTGTGCAGTCTCCTGTTTCAACGCCACCCTGGATTACCACCCGAAGAATGGCCTCTTGAGTGCTCTACACTGGGATTTACTTCATACCATAAGACTGAGGCTGGGAGCCTCGCTTCCCCTTCCCCTGCCCTCAGCACAGTGCCTGGCATATATATACAGTAGCTTGGTAATCTGCATTGGAGAAAAGCAGAGCAAAGACAGTGACCATTCCCAGGCAGCCTAGAGTTGAGGGCTATTTCTAGCTAACAGAGGAATCTCAGGCACTGAGTAGAAGGCTGCTGAACTCGGTGAACAAGGCCCTTGGTTAAGCTCTCCTGCTTTCTCTTTCTGCCCCAGAGAATAGAGACATCCAGAAATGTGGATGAGTGGAAACCGCACTGAATTAGGAGTTGAGTTTGCTAGGGCCAGAAGTGGTGGTGACACCTGTAGTCCTAGTACTCGGAAGGCTAAGGCAAGAGGATCACTGCATGTTTAGGGGAGCCTGGGCTACACAGTGAGTTCAAGACCAGCCTGATCTACAATACTGAGACCTTGTCTCAAAAAGTAGAAAAAAACGTTTGCAGAGTACAATGCTGCATGCCAGGAATTCCAGCTACTTGGCAGCTGAGGCAGATCTTGAGCTCAAGGCAGGCGAGCAACTTAGCAAGACCCACAGATACAAACGCTTCACTTCCAGAATGATCCTTCCCATTTTATTATTACTGCTCACAGTATTGGCTAGCTATAGTCAACTCAGTGGGCACTGGACTGTAAACTCGATTTACCTTAGGGTGGAGGATTTGCCTTAGGGTAGAGGTCTTAGGAAAAACAGGCTGTAAAAGTCAGGTATCACAAGCTTGCTGGGGACTTAGGGACAGAATTACCTGGTGCTGTTAATACGCACACCTTGTGGTGTGTTTTTCTGCTGAGAGATGCAGTCCCTTTGTGCCACTGCTCCAGTTACCCTGACGGGTGGGGTTGTGGGCAGCAGGTGCAGGCCTGGGAAGGAGGCAGCCAGAGCTGAGACGTCCCTGTTGTCTGGTCATTCCTGAGGAGGTCGTGTCTGTGCCTGTTAATACTGAGGATGAGAAGGGAGATGTGCACGGCCGCGGGGGAGCAGTATCAGAACAGGCGGGCGAGTTCCCTTAAGGCTGCCCAGCTTTTGCATCAGCAGAGTGAGGATCCCACAGCGAGGTACATTTGCAGGGTGCAGCCAGAGTCCTGGAGTCTAGGCCCGTTTCATGCCAGGAGACACCCATGGCACATGACATCAGCCTCCTGAATTCCATACAGGGTTCTCTGTTATCAGTGAATAGGGCGTTAACTTAGAGGGAAAGAGCATGTGACTGCCAGACTGGGGCAGCCTGGGTATTCTCCCAAGCTGGGGTCATCCAGGTCCCCACGGTTTCTGTGTAAGGGGTTGTCCAGAGGCTGGTCACTAGGCGGGCCAGTTGTTCTCACACACACGCAGCGGGGCTCCTTGGATCCGGGCTTATACAGCTTCCTGGGGACACCAATCCAGTCTCTGCTTACACCTCCACTGAGGACAGAAAGAGAGGACTTCTTAAAATCATTAACTCAAAATTCTCTCTGGAGAAGAGAGAGGTAGCAAGCCAGGCCTTGTGAAAAGAAGCCATGTCACTTCCTGTCTTGGTATTGTCCCAGACAGGGTCCTGCAGTAACCAGCCTGAGCCTTAAGCTCGCTCCTGACTCCCCCGCATAGCACCAGTGCCTTCTCCAGGCTGATGGCAGAGTCAACATCCCTTTCATAGCGCTCCCCAGCCGCGCTTCCCAGTTAAGGCACGGGAAATGGGTGAGGATAGAAGCTGGGCCTCCTGGAATGAATCAGCTTCCCTGGGAACAGAATGGGTCTACACAGCACTGAGGGATGTGGCTTCTGCCCTCTGCAATGGCAGAAACTTCCCTGTTGCTCCTCGGGGAGAGCTAGAGTCTTACTTTGAGGCCCCTGTGATGGTTAATTTACATGTCTGCTTGACTTGAGTAAGAACCAACTTAGTAAAGCTCAGACAGTGTCTGCGAACGACTGACACCTAGGCTGCCACGTGGGGAGCGAGGGGCCACATCGGGAGGGGCACTGGCAACAGGCTTGGAGTTCCTGGACGGAATAAAAGGGGAAGAAGACCGTCCACTCTTTGCGTCTTTGAAGAAGCCCCAGTCTTGGAACTGCCTCTGGATGTCTGTCTCCAGTCCCTTTAGCTGTCCAGGGCTGACCCTCTGACTTCCTGACGCTGACACATACAGGACTACAGTGAGCTCCAGCCCTGCCCTTCCACTTTCACCCAGCCCTTCCTTCCAGCTCTTCAGCTCGCCGGTGACCATGGTGCATTCTTCCACCCTGGTCCTGCAAGTAGCTATTATGAGCCTACCTAGTAAATCCTTCATATAATCATACATTTATTTTATACTGTCTGTTTCTCTAGTGAATCCTAACATGTATCACTTTTCCCCTTTTCCCCCTAGTAGAAATTGAACCCAGGGCCTCCCACAGCCTAGGCAAGTACTCTCACTTTGAGGCTGGCAGGTCTGTACAGTTTCTGGTTTCCTTTGACCCTTTAAAAACTAAAGCATACTTGAGACTCCAGGTGAAGCTTTTTTTTTCCCCAGGTGAAGTGTTAAGCCAGGCTGGCCTGATAATTAAAGCAGGAAAAAAACTGCTTCTTCAGCTTCCCCAGCCTATCGGAAAAGTTCCCGTGGCGTCATTCCTAGTCCAGCGTACCTCACTTCGTTCTTCTATGCGGAGACTTTGCCATCTCGCCTGCACCTCCGGCTGTGCCATGCTTTTAAAATACCACCTGTGGGCACCCGCCACGGGCCCAGCTGCCTGACCCTCTCCGATGCAGGCAGGAAGATCTCGCTGACAGAGACGGGAAATCCAGGCCCACGCCCAGCTGAACGGGCTGAAGCAAGCAGGAAACAGGACTTGTGCCTTCTTGCCCAGACAGGGTTCTTCCTTGAGCAGAGTAGTTGAGGGGTGTGGTGCTCGGGTCTCAAGACGAGATTCAACCCTAGTGTTTTCATTTAGTTGCCTGGAGGGAAGTATTGTCTGCAATTTTTTGTTTGTTTGTTTTTTTTGTACTGGGAATTGAACTCATGACCTCAGGCTTGTCAGGCAGGCGCTTACACTGCTGAGCCAAATCACCAGCCCAACTCTCAGTAATTTTTAAATTCCCCATAACATCTTACAGCCAAAGGTGACAGACACTGTCACAGACAGACAGATCACAGGTATTTTGAAAAACTTACCAAGTTAGTAATTCATGGATTCCCTGAATAATGGAGGCAGAATGGCCTAGCGGTTTTGACTTGGGAGACAGGAAGGGGGCGGAAGGGAAGCCTGCTCACCTCTCCTGGGAACACCAGAGCCGACTGCCCTTGGTGGCACTCCACTCGGCATTGCACGGGGGGAATTTCCGCTTCTCCTCCTGGGCTCGTCTATTAGCCTCTAGGCCTTTGGCCATCACGGCTTCCACCCGGGCCAGCTCAGGGGTGGGCAGCCCGTCCTCTCCGTAGAACCTTCCTATCACCCTTCCTGCAAGGACAGGAGGCTGAGGTCAGAGTGACAGCGGGAGTGAGTTACCAAAGGACGCTGAGCTCTGTAAGTGTGGAGTTGGGCCCAGATTCTCACAGGTGTGGACTCCGAGGCTCCCCCACAGCCTGCCGAGTGCTCACTTGCTAAGAATTTGTATTAGGGGGACATTTTCAGGTGTGTGGATCTGGGGGTGGAATGCGGGGCCTTGCACATGCTGGCGAGACACCACACACAGCTCTACCCCAGCCTGGGGCGCTCTGGTGCTTTCTGTCCGAAGCACTGGTCCTCTTAGGCGGCTCTGTGTGTTGCCCTGCAGCCACACAGTCCTTCAGCAAGAATGACCAGAGCTTCCTTACCTCCGCCACTGGTTCCCTGAGGGTGGAGTGGTGCGTGTGCCTCGCTTTATTAGACTCTTTGGTGCTTGGGCACACATAAGTAAGTAATGAATAAATGGCTTATTGGCTCATATATTTTTGTGGCTCATTTCTTCCCAATGCCAAATTGTTCTGCCTTATTTAATATGTCATCTTCCAAGCACTTATTTAATACAGGCACTATACTGGGCCTTTACCAACAATTTTAATCCTTACAGCAAACCTATGAGAAATAACTGTTCTCATATTCGTAGGACTGGGAGACTGAGTAACTGGGGAGTCTGTGAAGCTGGTAAAGGGTCTGGCTGTGCTTTGGTTTAGATCTAGGACGTTTCCCCCAAATCGCAGATGCTCACTGGCCAGTGACCTGGAAGGGTGTACATAGATCTCCTCCTGCTCCTCCCTCCCTCTCTGCTCTCTGGCTGCCGGGATGTGAGCAGCCTTCCTCTGCCAGCCCCTTGCATCACACCTTTCTGCCTTGGAGCCAGCTGACCATAAACAAAACATGAGCCAAAAAAATAAACCTTTGCTCCTTTAAGCTGTGGAGGCGGGTATTTTGTCTTTCTTCTGGTGGGTTGAGTTTCATACACATAAGTGGAAACCTCTTCTCATTTAAAATGCCTGTCATTAAAGTCTAAGCTATGGAGGTAGCAGAGACCATGACCCAGTGGTCCACTACCTGTAGGCCAGCACCAAAGGAGGATCAGTTTTCCTGGGTGCAGGGACCTAATGTGTCCAAGTCCTGAAGGGCCCATGGCCTTCACAGGCAGCACCTGTCACAGGGCAACAGAAGCAACAGAAAGCCTCTGGGAGGCTGAATCAAGCAGGAGGTGCGATGGATTGTGCCTAGATGTCCCCCAGAAGCCTCACGCGGTCAGAAGTGGGGCTTTTTCAGAGGTGGCTGATCTAGAGTGTGTGATGCCAGGACTGACTCATGGTACAAAGCTAGGATTGAGGGCACTAGGACGAAGGGTGTGAGTGCTGCCTGCCCTAAGTAGTCTGGACAAGATAAAAGGGGCAGAAAGATACTGTTAAGGTCCCTTGCTGGCTTGCCTTTACTGTATTCTGCTTGCCGGGAACTGGTTCTCCTCTGCAAGCCTGTCTGCCGTGGCACTCAGCCTGGGAGCCAGCCAATAATGGACTGAAACCTCTGCAAACTGTGAGCCAAATAACCCTTTTCTAACTTTGGATATCAGGTATTTTGTCTCAGCAACAAGGAAAGAAACTAAGACAGGAGGTAGTATGTGCACCTGCCCCCAGCCATGTGTCCCGCTTCTACAACTGCCAAGAACTGACTAGGATCCAGCACTGTGTGCATTCAGCGAGTTCATGAATTAGTCCGTGCTGTCCAGCACCTTCCCTGACTTCCCCAAATCTGTGTGTCACTTCTGTCCTCTGTTATCTGGGTGAGCCCTGGATCTGACTCCTTTTTCACATCCAAATATCCACCTTCCTGGATCCATGCCTACCATCAGAAGACCTTGTCAGTCCTAGCTCTAAGTATTTCCCAATTCTGTCCACTGTTTTCTATCTCCACTGTTACCATCCTAATCCAAACCAGGACATATGACATAAGCCTCCCAACCAGTCTCCGCTTCAGGCTGGCTCTTCCGATAGTCTCTCTCCACAAGCAGCTGGGTGCTCTTTATTATTATTATTTATATTTTTATTTTTTGGTGGTGCTGGAAATGGAACCCAGGGCCTTGGGCATGCAAGGCAAGGCCAAGAGCTCTCCCACTGCCCAGCCCTTGGGTGCTCTTTTAAAACAGGAGTCATATGTCATTTCTATGTGTGATCAAAACCCTCTGACAGCTGCTGCTGCTTTTTTCTAAGGAGATAAGGTTTATTTTTTTAAATTTTTAAATTTTTTTTGGTACCAGGGATCGGACTCACGACTGCGTGCTTGCAAGACAAGCGCTTATGCCACTGAGCTAAATCCCCAGCCTTGGGAAAGTTTATTTAATTCACAGCTTGTAGAGGTTTCAGTCCACAATCAGTTGGTTCCAAGGCAGGGTGGTATGGCAGAGGGCAATCTTGGAGAAACAGCTCATGGCCGGCAGAAGACATCAAAAGCAAGAGGATCTCTGACAGCTTCTTAAAGCACATGGGTAAAACAGAAACTTCGTCAGGGAGGGTTTGAGGCAGGGACTTGAGCTTACTGTGTAGCCAGGCTGGCCTTGAACTCACGGGGATCCTTTTGCTCAGTCCTGAATGCTGGGATTACAGGGGTACACCACTCTCCCAAGTATTTTTTTTTTTTGAGAAAGAGTGTAATAAACTTCTTATCTGAGCCTCTGAGGCCTATAACCACTTCTTTTGTGGTGCTGAGGACTGAACCCAGGACATGTTAGACAAGCACTCTATCACTGAGCTACATCCCTAGCCCTTTTTTATTTTGAGACGTCTCACTAAGTTGCTCAGGCTGGCTTCAAACTTGCCACTCTCCTGCCTCAGCCTCCTCCTGTCTCGCTGGGTTACTGGCCACAGTGCCCCCCTGTACCATTTGACCTCTGTTTGCTTCTGCCTAAGCTACTTTCTCTCTCATTTACAGTCAGCCCCAGCACACTGGTTTCCTCTCTTTTTCCTGACCATGTTTCCCAGCTCCCCACCTTAGGCACGGCTCCTCCCTCAGCCTGGAATGTTCTCCCCAAATCATAGCAAGGCTGATGTGGAGCCCTACCTGGGCTTGTTATAATATGACCCCCCCACGAGGGAGGCCCAGCACTCAAACACCTCCTACAGGTCAGTCACCCCGCTTGTCAGATGGGTAAATGAAGGGATCAAAAGCGCCCCTGGCCCTCAGCTGCTGGGTTGGCTGGCACAGGACTTTCAGGTATGGAGGGCTCTATACTACACAATGACAAGTCTGTCCTACTGAGTTTTAGAGATGATACTGTGAGTACAGCAGAGGAGGGGAGGGGAAGGCAGGGACAAGAGGAGCTGCATCATGCAAACAGTGGTGACTAGTTGAGTCTCTAAAGTCAGTTCTGTATTCAGAGCACAAAAGTCACCTCATTTTCCCATGAGGCCGTTATGTGGCTTCCACCATGAAGCCCCTTCAATTTATTCTATGTCTTAACAATACACCTTCATCCCCTGATATGTCCTGAGGGTTTCTGGTGAAGGAGAGTGGGGGTGCCCCTCACCTGGTCCTCATCCTACAGAGCAGGCAGGAACAGTAGTCTACCCATCCATGGCCCCCATCAGGCCCTGAACCACAATTTACCAAACGCAGACACTCAAATATACTCTGAATTTAACCAAAATCCTTCTCAGGCATCACCAACATTGGCCCCTCCAGACACACATTATACACCGCTCCAACATGACAAGCTCACGTGTCTCATCACATCAGGCACACTGCTAGTTAGCCTCCCAAATCTCAGGACAAAGAGTTTGGGCCAAGAACCTTTTTGTGCACTCTCATCGTTTTATGTGAAGTTTTCTTTATTAACCCAGCAATGTTTCAACTGACATTTGGCAACCTCATGGGAAAAAGGAAGAGCTGGGCTTCTAAAGTGCAGAGGGTCAGCTGCTCAGAGGTCAGCTCCCTCATGGAAGACATGGCTGTGGTCTCAGGGGCACTGTGAGACGGGCCAAGGGAAAATGAAGCCTGTGCCCCAGGTTGGAATGACAAAGGCCAGCGCCGACCAGGCGGGGATTAGAAAGGGAAAGGCACAAGCTTTATTTTATTTTATTTATTTATTTATTTATTTTTATCGGTACCAGGGATCGAACTCACGACTGCCTGCTTGCAAGGTAGGCGCTTATGCCGCTGAGCTAAATACCCAGCCCCAAGGCACAAGCTTTAGAGGGCATGAAAAAAGTCTTGGCAGCCAGAATGGAGGGAACAGCGGAATTAGTAAAAATACTACTGGTCTCAGAAAAGGTAACCCAAACATTAACGACATAGCAGATGTCAGAGGCATCAGAAACAGAGGAAGAGCTGAATGTGGTGGCACATGCCTGTAATCCCACCACTTCGGGGGCTGAGGTAGAAGGATCGCTGCAAATGTTCCTTCAAGTCTAGCCTGAACTACATAGTGAGATCCTGTCTCAAAAAACTTAAATAAATAAGTAAGAATGAGCCCAGTGTGGTGGTGGCATCTTTAACTACAGCACTCTGGAGGCTGAGGCAGGAGGACAACTGAGCTCAGGACTAGCGTGGAATACACAGCAAAATCCTATCTCAAAAAATACATATATTTGGCCAGGTGCAGTGGCGCACACCTATAATCCCAGAACTCAGGAGGCTGAGACAGGAACTGCTGCGCATGTGAGGCCAGCCTGCGCTACACAGTAAGTTTAAGGCCAGCCCGAACTACATAGCGAGACCCGGTCTCAAATACTTACATACATATGGAATTAGCAAAACGACACATCAGTTTAGGCTTCTGCCCTTCTTGGCTGTGTGCTGAAATCAGATGCCTCAAAGTAAGACGCTGAAACAAGGCAGTCACACTTTTGGGGCGCGCTGTTCAGGGGAGGTGTGGGCAACTACTGGCTTTAGGTAACTGAGGCCACAGCAGAGGGCTGACAGTGAGGGAAACAGGCACCCCGTCCACCTCCTCCTGTGGCTCACTAACAGGATTTAACGTGAAAACCCCAGAGCTAATTTTCAGACCTTTTTTTTGCAGTGGTGGGGTGGGGGTGGGGGTTGTGGCCCTTGGGATCAAACCCAGGGACTCACACGTGTAAGACAAGCACTCTCCGGCCCTAGTTTCCAGATTTAGCCTTGAGGACGATCCCTAGAGAGTCTAGTCCTTGAAACAAGCTGCAAGACAGTCACGTGAAACCTGTGGAAATGACCTGCGGAACACCTACCGACACATACGTAATTCTTCTCATAAAACGACAGCCAGGTTTGAAGGGTCAGCATCTCAGAGGAGGACAGGTCGGCGACATCGTCCACCAGGCCTGCGTCGGAGAAGTCTCCGGTCACGAATGCTCTGGACGCATCTCGGCCTGCAGCAGAGAAGTTCACAGCAGACTCAGCGGTACCAGCCCAAGGATGTGTTTTCTAGCTGGGCATGGTGGCCCCTGTCTGTAACCCCAGCTACTCGGGACGCTGAAGCAGGAGGATAACAAGTTTGAGGCTGCCCTGGAAAACTTAGTAAGACCATGTCTCAAAGTGAAAAAATAAAAGGGGTTGGGGATGGAGTTCCCTGGGTTCAATTCCCAGTATTACAAAAACTGTTTTAAAAATCTATTTTCTGAAAAACGTCTCCTGACAACCTTAGCCCCAGGGAAATGTAGTCTCCGCTTCTCTGTGACAGACGCTCCTGGACCTGAACACACAGCTCTGGATTTTGTCGTCTTTCAGCAGCACTTAGCATAGCTGCCCACTGCCTTTGGCTCCCATTACCCTTCACTCCTGGCCTCCTTCTCCTTCTCTAGCTCCTTGGTGTCCACCAGCTTCAGGGGTCAGTTACTGTCCACAGCCTCTCTTGACAGCTGTATCTACTCTTGAGGTTTCAAATCCCACCTCTGTGCTGAAAATCACCAAAGCTGTATTGGCTCAGGCTTTTCCTGAGCACCTCTGTCCATATCACTCAGCTGTCTTACAGAGGCCGTAAATTCAGAATGTCCATGATGAGTAATGGTCAGCAGCAGCAAAGCCCCGAGAAGCCTGCATGCCCCTAGTGTCCCTGTCTGTAAATGCCAAGCACTTGTTCAGTCCAGGAATACAGTCCTTGACGCCCTCCCCGTCACAGTTAATCAGTGCCCAGTTCTGGATTTCCTTCCCGGCTGGTTCCCACAGCTGTCTACCTGTCTCTACTGACCACATACAGTCTCATCCACCGCAGCAGAAGCTTAGTGGGTCTCCCCGCCTCCATCCTGGCCCCCCTGGTACATTCTCCATTGAACACTTAAGATGCCTCCTCCTTTTTCTGCAGTGCGGAGATCAAATCTAGGGCCTTGCACGTGGAGGACAAGCACTCTCAAACTGCACTGTGTCCCCAGCACTCCACTGTCGTTGTCATTGTAAGTTCATCCGGCCATCCCTTTGCCAACAACCCTCAGTGGCTTTCTTTTGCCTTATGGAGATACTCTGCTTTCTTAGTACGTCACGTAGTGCCTTGTACCAGCCGTCACCAGCCTTGTCTAGCCACACGGTTCACTGTTTACTAAGCTCTTTCTCTCTCTTCTCTCTCACTAGTTTAGACCATCTAATCAAACTGGTACTTTCAGCGGGCATAGTGGGGCACACCTGTAATGCCAGCACTCGGGAGGCTGAAGCAAGAGGATGTTGCCAGTTCGAGACCAGCCTGGGCTACAAAGTGAGCATATGGCCAGCCTGAACTGCATAGAGACCTGTCTCAAAAAGATAAAAAATAAAATAAATAAATAATAAAACTGGTACTTTTCCCTTTTGAGACATCACAAAAATAATCCCTTAAATTAATTATAATTAATAGTATCTACTTAATAGGTGTGATATCTATTTAATGTCTTTTCTACTAGTCTTTTTTTATTTTGAATTTGTTCCATTTTATTTTGTTTGGAGACAGGGTCTCACTTTGATAGTTCAGGCTGATACTGAGCTTACCATATAGCCCAGGCTGGCCTCACACTTAAGTCTTTTTTTTTTTTAAACTTTGAGAGAAGATTTCACCAAGTTGCCCAGGCTGGGTTCAGATTTGAGATCTTCCTACCTCAGCCTCCTAATTACAAGTATGAGCCACTGCACCTGGTTAGTCTGTTAAGTTTTATCAGGAAAAAAAAAGATACCAAATTGTTTACTATTGATTCCCTAGTGTCTGGTACAGTACCGGATCTTTAGTAAACTGCCATAAGTACTCGCCGAATGAAATCATGCATTTATAGCCAACTGATTTTTAAAAAGGCGAAAGATTTATACGATCTGAAGAGAAACCAGAGTATAGCCAACTGATTTTTAAGAAGGGTGCCAAGTCAATTTAGTGAAAGAAGCTTTTCCTACAAACGATGCTGAGAAATGGAAGAGCCACATTCAAAGGAACGAAATTGGACCCCTATTTCATCACACAAAAAAATTAACTCAATATACATATAAGACCTGAATATTTCAGCTAAAACTATAAAATTCTTAGAAGAAAACAGGCATACTCAGGTGTGGTGGCACATGCCTGTATTCCCAGCACTCAGGAGGCTGAAGCAGGATGACTGCCTTGAGTTAGAGGCCAGCCTGGACTATATGGTGAGTTCAAGATGAACCTGGGCTACATAGTGAGATCCTATCTCAAAAAAAAAAAAAAAAAAAAAAAAAAAAAAAAAAAAAAAAAAAAAAAAAAATATATATATATATATATATATATATATATAATAAAAGTATAAATCTTCGTGATTTTGGTTGGACAACATCCAAAAACACAAACCAGGAAAAAAAACAAGATAAACTGTACCCGACCAAATGTAAAACTTTTGCACATACAATAATGTGATCAAGATGCCAGGAATAGTGGTGTAGGCCTGTAACCTCAATACTTGGGAGGCAGAAGCAGGAGGATCTTTGCTAGTGTTACAGGCAGCTGAGCCAGTTAGAAATATTATAGGCGGTCAGACAGGGCTAGGCCCTCGAAGAGGACTAGATGTCTGATAACCTTGGTGGGAACACACAGCTCTTGCTGTGGGCCAGATCTCAAGACAGAAGACAAAACAAATGCAGCCACACCCTTAAATATAATCCTTAGGGATTAAATCTAGATCACCTTGAGAAGCCCAGTCACCATCCCAATTCCCTACAGGAGTCACTGCTCCATAAGAATGCCCGCTTTCTACACGGCTTGCTTCCCCATTTGTCCCCATTGTAATCAATTTTACCTGAACTACTGATCTTATTGGCTAACTATAGTTATGTCCCACCTTATGCCCATCTGCTTTGTGGGTTCCCAGTCTTTCCCCGCCTTGAACTCATGGTTTTACTCTATAAAAGTCCCTGGAAAAGCCAGAGTCCTGGGCAACCCACTTGGGACTCCTTCTGTCTGTCTTCAGACAGAAGCTTTTTTTCTCACAGTAAATATATTCTACTCTTCATCTCCATTGTTCCTAAAATTCATTTTTTGATTTTAGAGAACACAAGCTCGTACTGGACCTAGTAGGTTGGGAGTTTCATTCTCCTGTATCACTAGTTTGAGGCCAGTCTGGTATACACAGTGAGTTCAAGGCTATCGTGGACTACAGAGCATGATCCTGTCTCTAAATAAATAAATAAATAAATAAACAGACATTTCTGCAAAGAAAATATACAAACACTCAAGAAGTTCATCAAAAAATGCTCGGCATCATTAGGCTAATGCTAAAATACAAATAATCAAAGCCACAATGAAATATTACTTAAAATCTACAAAAATAAAAAAGAAATTAAAGACTTTTGGGGAGGATGTGGAAAATTAAAACCGGTAATATATTCCTCATGGGACTGAATATACAATGGTACAGCCACTTCAGAAGACAGTTTGGCAGTTTACCAAGAAGTTTAACAGAGTTACTGTATGACCCAGCAATTCCACTTCTAGGTGTGTATCGCAAAAACTCCTATACACACACATTTATAGCAGCATTATCCGTAAGTGAAAAGTAGAAGCAACCCTAAAGTTCACTAACTGAAATACCGTTGAAATGTGGTTTACCTATACAATGGGATATAAATGGGCCATCAAAAGGCATGAAGCCTGGGCATGGTTGCACACGCCCATGATCCCAGCACTTGAGAAACTAAGGCAGGAAGACCGCCAGTTCAAGGCCAGCCAGGACAGCATAGTGAGGTCCTGTCTTTAAAAAAAGAAGGCCCAGGGATTTAGCTCAGCGGTGTAAGCGCCTGCCTGGCTAGCTTGACGTCGTGAGTGTTATGGATGAACCTTGAAATACTATGTGAAGAAAAAGAAACCCCAGACCAAAAAAGGCTGCATATATTAGGCCATTTACATGAAATGCCCACAATAGGCAAAGGTCTAGAAGCAGAAAGCACACCCAACTTTCTTGGGCTGGGACTGCTATTAGATAGTTTCTTTTTTGAGGTAATAATATTCTGCGATTAGTCCTGGTGTTTATGCAAGTTTCTGATTATAGTTCTTAAAAAAGTGTGCACCAAACTGCACATTTTAAAGGGCAAATCGGCAGGGTGTGGTGGCACATGCCTATCATCCCAGCACCCAGGAGGCTGAGGCAGGACAATTGCTTTCAAGGCCAGCCTGCAATATACAGCAACCCTCCATCTCAAAAAAAAAAAAAAAAAAAAAAACCAGCAGATTTTCTATGAATTATTTTTCATTAAAAGCATCTGGGCAGCTGGGGATTTAGCTCAGTGGCTTAAGTGCCTGCCTGGCAAATGCAAGGTCGTGAGTTCGATCCCCAGTACCAAAACAAAAAAGCATCTGGGCATCGTGGCACCACACTCCTGTAGGAATTGCAGGTTCAAGGCGAACATGGGCAACTTAAGTGAGACCTTATCTCAGAATGTAAAAAATATTTAAAGTCTGAACATGTGCAATGTACCTCCTCGAAGTCGCAGTTTAGTTCCTGGCTTTAGTCATTTGCAGATTTTTCCTTAGAACCTAATTGTTTGTGGAAACCCCAGCAATGTTGTGGAAACTGCAAATATCCTCCACAACAGTATTTTGGCAGGAGGCTTGCAAGTAGCCAACCGGAGAGCATCATTCAACCCTCCTTCCTGCCCATGGCTGCTGCCTGGTGACCCATCTCCTGCTCACCTTTTGTTCTTATCGCCCTAAGACTCCAAAAATGTGGCCAAAGTGCCCTATGCCTCCTAAGGCTTTATTGATATGGCATTAAGTTACATAACTGTGGGAGACATAGGATATTTAGGGTTTAAACTATAAAAACAGACGTTTATAGGCGTATCTGAAATTCGCAGTTTTTCACAATTTGCAGCTGCTCTAAGAACCTAAGCCCCTGTGAATTGCTTGGTTCCACACCATCTCAATGTTACAGGGCTTGCCTGGCGTGCACAAGGTCCTGAGTTCAATCCCTAGTACCACACACAAAAAAGCAATTTTTGAAAAAAATTGAATGAACAAATGAATAAATGAACACTCCTAGAGACACTTCTTACTCCTCAGCACCGGGTACAACGTAGGACACATGGCAGTGGTCAATAAACAGATGTTTAATGAAAATCTGACACACAGAATCTCAGCAGACAGGACAGCACAATGTTGCTATCATCCCATAAATGTAAGGGTTTATGCCTCCGTCTGTGCGCACATCCACACAGCTGCCCTAGCGTACAGCAGGACAGTGTACCAAAAATGCCTTCACCCATAGGTCCCAAAACCTATGGGTGGTTCCAGTTCCAGCTGCGCTTTTAACTCACAGTAGCCCTGTTTTAGTCCCTTTCCCTGCTGGACAGTTTAAGTAGCTTGGAGGGAAGTGGAAAATGCATGTTTAGTATCAGCCTAGTCTGACCTTAGGCTTTCGACACACACACACACACACACACACACACACAGTCACTTTGTTTTCATCTGTAGGTGGTCAATGTTTTCAGCTGGAAAGGCAACATTTAGAACTAGGCTGGTGGTTCTGGGCCTGTCAGTGCTTAGCTATGAAAGTTTTATGCAAAGCATACCTTTAATTCCTTCAGGTGTAAAATGGGAATGGTAGAAAAAAAAGTTAAAATTGCTTCAGGCCTACCATGCATGCTTTATAGTCTGGTTTTGTTGTTTAGTTTTTTGGGGCGGGAAGTGAGGAGAGGATCGCACTATGCTGAGCTCCTGGTGTCAAGCAATCCTCCTGCCTCAGCCTTGTGAGTAGCTGGGCCAATAGGCATCATGTTTCTTACTGGAGAGCTGTAAACGTGACTGGACCCTTTTCCTATGCTCTTACCTTAGTCTTTTTTTAAAGGCACACGAGTGCATTTGTAGTGGAAGTTAGAACAACACAAACCAGACACCTTTTTAAGAAAAATCTGGGCTAGCAGGAACGGTGTTTAGGTCTTGACATAGTGGTGGCTGAAATTAGGGGGACTGTAAGAGTGGGGAGAGGGTCTCACTTCCGTGCCATGAAGGCTCGCCAGACAGTCCCGCACAGTAAGTCCAGGCTCCCGAATCTAGGTGATGGGCAACGAGACACAAGACAAGTTTCTCAAGCAAAGGTCACGGAAAGCAGTGGACAGGGCGGGTACAAGTCGAACACAGCTGGCCAAAGTCCCGCCCGGTCAGAGACCACAAGGATGGTGAAATCGAGCCCAGTCGCCAGGACAGTAGGACAAACGTGGAGGGTGGGGAAACATGAATAAAGGGAAGAGCGAAAGCTACACAGGCAGCTACAGACCCGCGCAGGAGGACAAGGCCTAAACACTTTCTCCTATACCTGCGAAGCCGCTATAGTGGGCCCCAGGCTCGTAGTGCCACCGGCCAGAGGACACGTCGTAGACACGGCCGAGTAACGCCAAGTAGAGGCCCGGGTCCCCTGGGCCGCCGCGGTAGCGGGACAGCTCCTCGGGTAGGAAAAGGCGAAAGCCCGCGGAAAAACCACACCAGCCCATCAGCCGTGCTGTTATCACGGCCGCAGCTGCTACGGCCAGGCTCACCAAGAGTCCACGCCTGTACGGTCTTTGCATTGAGCCAACCGCACCCACGTTACACTTCCAAAGTTGCCGCCTCTCTGCCCATAACTAAGATGGCAGAGGCGCCGACCGTGACATCATCGAGGCGACTCACTCAAAATCTTAGGCGTAAAGCTCGCTCCCAGGCTTTTTCGCTCCCATACTTTTTCAGCATAGCTTGCGAACATGGAGGAATGCGGCGAAAGCCGAGCAATAGCCTCTTACAGTTTATCCGCCCCCAACAAAAATGGCAGCAAGGCAGGCTGCAGGATTACGTAAACGTCCTGACAGACGCGTTCTCTTGAATAGCAGGGTTCCACTCTCGGCTGTGGTTGTCCTCCTCTAGGTGTCGTAAACTGGTAGAGTATGCTTGACGGTGCCATTGCGACAGCAGTCCTCGCTTGACGACCAGGAAACCGGAAGCCGCTCCTGCCGCCTTAGTCTCCTCCCCGTCCCCGCCCGCTGGGTGCTGTCGGAGGTTGACAGGTCGAGGCTGGCAGGCGGCAGCGGCGGCAGAGCCCTGCGCCCAAGACGGAGGACCCATGGGGAACGCTCCGAGTAACAGCAGTGAAGACGAAGCGGCAGCCACTGGGGGCGAGGGCTGGAGCCCACACCAGGACTGGGCCGCGGACTCGGGCGCGACCCCGGGTTCGGGCCCTGCGGCCCCCGCGCTGCCGCCCGCCGCCGCATTGCTGGAACCCGCCAGGCTGCGAGAGGCAGCGGCTGCGTTGCGGCCCGCACCGCCTTGCGAGTCGCTGGTATCGAGGCACCACGGCGCGCTGTTGCGCTGGCTGGAGGAGCGGCTGGGCCGCGGCGAAGAGTCTGTCACTCTGGAGCAGTTCCGGGAGCTGCTGGAGGCTCGCGGAGCTGGCTGTTCGGCCGAGCAGTTCGAGGAGGTCAGGGCCGACTGGCGACGGCGGGGGTGGGGACGGGGCGCCTCCAAGGGCGTTAAGACGTGGGCAGTTTTGGAAAAACCGGCCTTAGGAACCTACTGGGTCCGCAGCTTCTTAAAAGTATGGGGCTGCCGGAACCGTTTTAGGGTGCGCCTAACCTGTTCACTCTGGGCGCCTTCTCTGGCCTTCATCACAGGTGTGGAAAGCCCAGTTTAAGCTGTCCTTCGTCTGAAGAGCTGAAGAAGCCGAGATGTCTTTCTGTAATATAGTTCACACATTTTTGGGTTGCAGCTGGATCAGTTACTCTCTGGAGCTTTAAAAATGTTTAATAGAAATGCTATTCAAGGATCAAGGGAGTGGCAGTGAAAGCCATGCTGTTTTACTGGCCTAGACAGGTTTTTGCAGAGCATCTTGCGAATCCAATGTGAGCATCGGTAGCTGTAAAAGGAGGAGAATCTCATACTCTGTAAACCAGTCTAGTCTCATCTCAGAAAACTAGCTTCCCGATTTGCATTGAAATCTTTGTAAGACCTAGAATTGGTAGGTAAATACCTGATATCCTGTATACTCTACTTACAGAGGTTGTCCTCATATCTGTACTGAACTCTTCATTTTAGAGTTAGGAAAAGGCTGATCCATGGTCACTCAGTGAATCATTTCAATGGCAGATCTGGAACTGTAACCCAGTTCTCCTGATTTTTTAAAATCTTCCACTACTTTCCAAATCCTGTTTCAGCTGCAGTGTTATGACAAAAGAGTGTTTAATTTGTGAAAATGAATAAGCTTTGTAGAATCTTTAGTCAGTGAAGGATGAGTACAAAAGGCAGTAAACCAAATTTTAGCGTGCAAATTTTGACCTGCAATTTGAGCACTCTGGAGGCTGAGGCAGGAGGGTTGCCATGCATTTCAGGCCAGCCTGAACTACATAGTCAGGTTCAGGCCAGTCTAGGGAACTTTTTTTTTTTTTTTTTTTTTTGGATCGAACTCATGACCTCTTGCTTGCCAGGCAGGCGCTTAAGCCACTGAGCTAAATCCCCGGCCCTGCAAGTCTAGACTACATAGCAAGACCTTGTGTCAAAAACAAACAAACAATAACAATAAAAACCCAAAGTAATAAACCAACAGACCTTGTCATATGATTAAAATCTTCTGTTTACTTTAAAACTAGAATCTTTTGAAATCTTTTTTGAATGTTTTCTTGCACATGGTGAGAATATTCAGATAATGTAGTTTGTATCCTTTTTATATATTTCTTTAAAAATGCCTTTAAGTCATCGCGGCTCTTAAAAATATTGAGCATGTGAATGGAAGTTTCTATTTTAAAAATTCCAAGGATATACATACTGCTTTCATTTAGTTCCTGTGTTTATTATGAGAATATGAAATGATGGTTGAAGGAACTGTGCCCATCTGCTCAAGGACCTGGCACTTTTCAGATTTGTCTAAAAGGCAAATGGAGAGAAACAGTATTCATATTACAAGAGTGTCTGAAGTAACAGACCTGTAGATGGACTTTACAGATGTCCCATAATATAAGGCCAGGAAACTTGGGGCCCAGTCCAGAAAATCACTCAAAGGCGGTGTAATTATTCAGTTGAGCAAATATTTATTGGGTGCTAATCATTTACTGAGTGCCAGTCATCTGGATGATGGTGGACAAAGCAGATACTTTCTCTTGGTATGTGGTGTGATAGAGGAGACAATTCAGTAATAAAAGTATGGTGAACGTTATATATGGGGAGACATAAAGAGTAAATAACTAGTCTGTAATCTCATTTAGGGAGTCAGGCAAAACTTGCCTAAAAAAGGTAACATTTGACCTCCATTTTGAAAAGTGAAAAAAGCAGGAGTAGTATTCCCAGATAGGGATAATTGCATCTGCCACAGTCCAGAGAATGGAGAATTTGGAAATCTAGAATGGTGTGTGAGGTTAGACAGAATTGCTCCCTGCACCAGTGATGCAACAACAAAAAACAACTGCTTTCTTCTATAAAAGTCCAGGAGGGAGTTCAGGAACAGCATGGCAATTTCATCAGGGGCCTGGCTTCGTCCACCTCCTGCATGCTGCCTCCTGAGGCACCTGTGTAGTGAGCCAGCTGCCTCTTCCGGCTGTCACTTTATCCATTCCAGAGAGTGGGAGAGTGAAAAGAGGAAGAGTCATGCCCCTTGTTAAGGGCATTGCATGCATCCTGTTGGCTCAAATTTAACCACCTGGCCACACTTAGTTATACAAGAGGCTGGAAAAGACCTTTATTCTACGACCATATATTCAGCTTTTTAAAAAAATCAAAATTTAGTTACTATGAAGAGAAGACTAGTCTTTAACACACATGGCTAGATCATGGATGATAGGAGGAGAGAGTAAGGCTAGAGAAGTAGGCAGGGACCAGACATTCAGGTCCTCTACAGCCTGCTGAGGGATTTAAAAACTACAGTTTTAAGCAAAGTGCCATGATGATTCTAGCTACCTTGTAGAGAACCAGGTGGAGAAAGGGGCCAATCTGAAGACATTAGTTCAGAGGCTACTGTTACCATCTAGAGTTTTGGTGGCTAGGGCTAGGGAGTGACAATGAAATGATATGGAGTAGACAACTTTGAGAGCAGTTCAGAAGGTAGACTACACAGGTTTGTTTTGTTTTGTTTTGTTTTGTTTTGTTTTGTTGGTTGAGACAGGGTCTTACTATGTAGTTCAGGCTGGTCTTGAACTCATGTCAGTCCTCCTGCCTCAGCCTCCTGAATGCTTAGATTACAGGTTTGTGCCACCATGCTTGGCTCAGTTCAGTTCTTGAAGACATATTGGATGTGGATAGATGACTAGAAGGAGAAGGAAATCAAAGATGACTCTGGCCAGGCATGGTGGTGCACACAATTCCAGCACTGAGGAGGCTGAGGCAGGAGGATGGCTGCAAATTCAAGGCCAGCCTGGGCTACAAAGTGAGTTCAAGGCCAGCCTGAACTGCATAGTGAAACCCTGTCTGAAAAAGAACCCCCCCACAAAAAAATGACACCTTCATAGCAGACTTGAATAAGTATATACTTCTGTGTATACTTACATGTTTAATTTTACATTATTGATTCTACTAGGTCCTGGAAATGTACTATTTTAATGCCATTTTAAGGATTTTATGAATATAAATATCTTCATAGTAGCAACTAGAAGGAATGATTTTCCGTCCCATTTATTTATTTATTTTTGAAGCAGGATCTTGCTATTTAGTTCCGGGTGGCCCAAACTCACTGCATACCCCAGGTTGGCTTCAGATTCATGGCAGTCCCCCTGCCTCGGCTTTCTGAGTCATGGGATTACAAGCATGTAACGCCACATCCAGCATTTCCTTCATCTTTATAAGAGCTAGCTTGGTAGAGCAGATTGTCATTAGTCTATGTGATTGTTTTAATGCCAGCAATTTCCAAGTGTAATGTGTTCTTTGGTCCCTTAATTTGCATTGCTGTCCTTGTTCACCTAGTTGTCTTGCTTTTACATTCTTGTGACTTCAGGGCCTTGAGGAAGTTCTTGAAGCTGTACTGTGGGCTAAAGTCTGAAAGATTATCATTTTATAGCACAGTGCACATTCTCTCGTGGTGGGTGTGGTCCAAGACAAGGACTGTTTGGTTTGCTCCTAGGGAACAGATTATTATGTAGAAGAGAAAGAGAGTTAAAATGCTTATTTATCAGCAGAGACTAGAGATTAGATTTTCTGATCTTAATATAGTATACTAGGAAATCATGAAGGCTGTAGGGTGGAACACAATGATGAGCATAGAATTGATGGCAGATAGCTTTAAGGTAAGAATTTAAGATAAATAGGTCTTAGTTCATTAATTTTCTGTATTGTGGAATTTGTTGAGTTGTAAGCTGTGAGGGAGGGCTATTTTGATTCATCCTCTGGTCATCCTCTTGCTCAAGAAGCATTCTTTCTACCTGTAGTGCCTTCAGTGTGGTTTACAAGATTAAGGCGCAGTCATCACATGGGGTAGTTCACAGTTGGTCCATATATATAGATATTTCTTGGCATTGGAGGAAACAGTTAAATATAGTTTCTGTGAAAACTAAAAATGGTTCTTAGTCACTGTGGGGTTTTAGAAGAAATTTATAAAAAGCCTTAAAGCCCATCTTGGTATTATCATATTGTAAGCATAAGTCAGCTAATTGAGAATGGCTATGACTCCAAGAAATGTGCAAATAGAATTATATAGGTATAATTGCACTTCTAAGACAGAGTATATCTATGTACACCATAAGGTCACAGCAGACACCAAGCATTATTTAGCCTCAGTCCAGAGCCCTCAACTCCCCACTGCCTGAGGGACAAAATATATATATTTGAATGGGCTGGAGTCCACGGGTCAGCCTGTCTGTCTCCGATTCATCTGCCTCTGCCCCATCAAGTAAGCCCCTTGCTAGCTTCTGGAACACTGCCTCATCCTGAAGATGGATCTTCTGTCTCTTAGTTCAAGATTTCCCACCTTGGCACCCTCACCTGGCAAGTTCCAAGCTCACCTGAGGCGTGATTCAGATGGCCCTTCGCTCCGTCTGAAGCCTTCTCTGCTTTTGAGGGTCATGTGCTTAGCAGTAGCATGACATTCGAGAAAGGCTTCACTGAACCAAGATGTGAGAGGATGGAAGAATTTGCCTGGCAAAGAAAGAAAGATATTTCAGTTAAAGCACAACAGCACATGCAAATATGCTGAGGTGGGGAGGGGACAGACAGAGGGAGGATGAGAGAATGCAAGCACATTGGAAAGGTGAGAATGGTACTCTTCGGCACACAGTTCAGAGTGTGAGCTGGTGGGGACCTTGTTAATCATTGCTTGGATGCATCTTTCTTGGTTTTCTTCTGTTCGTAGTGTCCTGACTGGATATGTAGTTTGCCTGTTAATGGTGCCAGTGACTGTGTTTCATGTGTCTGCCCATTCTCCTGCTTTAGATTGGGCTTGAGAATTGCTCCCACCTGGAAGCAAATCCTGGTTCCACTGTTCTCAAGCCAAGTGGCCTTGATCACCTTGCTTGACCGTGCTGTGTCTCAGTGGCCTCACTTGTAAAATGGGCAGAATGATATCTGCCTTACGTAATTTGGTACTGGGGATCGAACTCACAACCTCGTGCTTGCCAGGCAGACGCTTATGCCACTGAGCTAAATCCCCAGCTGCCTTGTGTAATTTGTGTCAGAATAATGAGTTAGCTCGTGTGAAGCATCTAGAATGGTGCCTGGCATGTTAAATACTCAGAAATGGTAAAATGTATAGTATTATTTTTCTATAATGATGCTCACTGGAGCTGCTGTCTGGCAGCCCTTTAAATTCTTTTCTTAGACAAGGAACATGAGACAGTCTTACAGATGAGCAAACTGAGGCCTTAAATGGACAGGTGATCTGCCCAGTCAACAAGTGGTGAAACTGGGACTTGATCCAGATGTTTGGCTTCTGGTAGAGTGTGTTTTTCTTAAGTTGATCCAGCATGCAGCCTCCGTACTTAAGCCATCGTATTGCATTCTGCGGGTCAAAGGCCACAGTGCTGGTGTGTGATAATACTGGTCTTCATTCTCATGTGTGCAATGCAGACTTGATCTCAGTAGTGCTTAAGAAGTTTAAATAGGACTGGATGAGGTTCTGAACCCTCATGCTACCTCATGCTGTCTTCAAAACAGCGTACATGGATGGAAATCTGTGGCTGGCCAGCCCATTTTTCTGTCCCTTATTGAAATATGGAACCATACAATGGTCTAAGTAGATTGTAAAGACAATTCTTTTGAAGTTTACTTTGCATTATCTTGTTCATGATCCTTTGTTTTTTTGGGTTTTGTTTTGGTTTTTGGCTTTTTTGAGACAAGGTCTCACAGTGTAGTTCAGGCTGATCTTAACCTCACTATGTAGCCCAGGCTGGGCTTGAACTTGCAGTGAACCTCCTGCTTCAGCCTCCTGAGTGCTGGGATTACAGGTGTGTTTCACTATGCCTGGCCTTGCTCATGGTCCTTTGGGTTCATACAGCAAGCTGTGGCAAAGAAGGTTTGAGCAAGATGAGTAATTGAGACCTAGAGAGGACTGAAGCTTGTTCCAGGTGTCCCCCAGTGTCAGTGCTAACTCGAGGGCAGGTTTCCTCCCAGTCTGACCGGATTACACCTTTTATCTCCACGCATGCCTGGTCTGGCTGCTGCCTGAGTAGTCTCCAAGGGTGGCAGAGCACTAGAGGAAAGGCTTACAGGAAGAGGCCTGAATCAGGGGAGGGAGAGTGAGCAGATCAGCTCAGCAACCTCGTGGAGAGGGATGTTGGCTCATTAGTTTTTAGAGCGGCAAAGTGGAGACTTGATCCATTTTGTACTGTTAGATTATAGCTGTGTGCTGAGTTGAATTTTTAGCCCTACCTTCCACAGCAGTGTGTTTCAAATCACTGCCTTAGTGGGTTGGGCCTCTATGAAGTCAGTCTTAACCTATGTGTTTTTAAAAGAATGGGGAATAGAGTGGAATAGAAAATATCAGAGTACCTCATATTTGATGAAAGAAAACTGCGTTATTTCTTTTTTTTTTTTTTTGGTACCGGGGATCGAACTCACGACCTTACGTTTGCCAGGCAGGCGCTTAAGCCACTGAGCTAAATCCCCAGCCCAAACTGCATTATTTCATGAAACTTTTCTATCAAGAATGTGTACACTGGTGTCTAATAATACACTTAAATGTGCCTCTTATGGTGGGTCATTCTGCAAAACTTGAGAAGCAGTGCTGTGAATTTTACTGGGTAACTGGAGGGAGCCCAAAGGGAGCTACAGTGAAGCGAATCTAAAACCCTTCCAGATGAGCGCAGGCTGAAGGAGTGGAGGGACTGGGGATGACTCAGGAGAGACTGTCGTGGGGCAGACGGGTCAGATATGGCCCCACCGGGCGGTAGCTTCTAGGTCAGGGAGAGAGTTATCGCCGCAGAGCTCACCAGAGGCCACGAGCTTTCGCCACTAATCTATGTAACAGTGGCTGACCACTCACAGGACAGCAGAGAAACACAAGGCACATGCTTAGAGATTCAGAGTCCAGTGCACTGCGAGGCTGTGCAGATCTGGGGTGATCTGCCCTCTCAACCCTTAATATTCTCCGGTGTCCCTAGAGTGCCCTTACACGGTAGTATCTGAGTTCCTAACCAGGTCTTCTAGAGCTTCTTTAGTCGGAGGTCTGTCCATCTTTCCATCTACTACCCCTGCTTCCTTTTCAGCCACAGCAGACCGGTCATCATGTGCACCATCTGCTGTGCACTCTGTATCTGTGTTCACACTCTGCACCCCCGTCCAGGCTGGCCTCTTCCTTTTCTTATGTTTTCGAATGCCTGTTTATTCAGGCCCAGTTTTAGGAGTGTTTTCTCTGAATCATCTTCCTGAATGCCCACTGCCTCTTGCGCTTCTTGTCTCTGGACTGTCTGTTGGCCTATCATTGATAGTGTGGGGTCCAGAATCAGAAGATGAGGGTTCAAACCCAAGCACCATCATTAACCAGTACTAGCCATGTGACCTTGCACAAAGTACCCCTTTTTTTTCACCAGTAAAAAGGTAGAACTGGGCCGGAGTTTAGCTCAGTGGCATAAGTGCTCACTTGGCAAACATGAGGTCATAGTTCGATCCCCGGTACCAAAAAAATAAAAATAAAGAAATAAATAAAAGGTAGAACCTATTTTGAGGTTTGTTATATGAAATCGAATTAGTTCATATGAAGTGCTTAGAACTATGCCTGGTACATAGTAAGTATTCAATAAATATTACCCTTTATGGTAGTTTATTTCTTCTGTTAACTGTTACACTTGCCACATTTATTACAGTGTTACTGTTTATTTACAGATACATCTTTTAGGCTAAGATTTTTGGAAGGTAAAGACTATGCCCTTGTCATCTTTATATCTGTAATCTTCAGTGTATGTATAATGGCTGATTTGTGGTGTTGAATGAGGTGCTGTGTGAAGTCCCATAAAACAAGACAGATATTAAGTAACCCAAACATTTCTTTAAGAATAATTACGAAGTGTCAGGAAGTTACATATTTTTGGGAGGAAGCTGTTAGTAAAGAGTTTGTAATCAACAGAATATATTAAAAGTAGGAAGTTTATAACTAAGTTTATAGCTTGTTTAAATAGAATTCTCATTTGTGATACACCCTAGGAGTCGCATGGCAGGGTGTGAGTTGCAGTTGCTGGTAGCAGCTGAAAGGGTAGAATTTTTCTTAGTACTAGGACTTGAGTGCCACTTTGAGATTTAGAGCGAGGCACACTGTAGGGTGGATAGGAGTTAACCTGGGCAGCAGGTGCACAGTGCAAATTCCTTAGAGTGAAAATTCTGTGGAGTGTGAGTGGAAGAAAGGAATGGAGCTAAGAGATTTGAAGCATGTGGTTTCAACTAAAAAGAATCTCAAAGGTTTTCTGATGAAGGAAGGAAAATGGAGTCTTGGAGCCGTGATCCAATACCAGCTTTAAGGCCTCAGGCCAGTTTGCCGACCTCTCTGTACAGCTATGAAATGAGGCATTAATAGTATTGTTATTGTTACGAGAAATTAATGATATTATATGTCTAAAATGCTTTGTAAAGTGCCTGGAATCTAGCAAGTACTCAGACATTAGAGTTTCCTAATCCACGCGTCATGTCCGACCGAATGGGTTGCAGCTGTGCTGATCCTGTATCTACTGAGTCACGCAAATGTTGTTTCTCAGTATGCTGTAATGCTGAAGAGCTGAAAGTGTTGCCTTCCTGTAGTGTGCACACCATTGGCCTCAGGAGGGATAGAGACTATGCTTCTGTGTCACCTCCCTCCTCATTGCTTTAATTTGGTTGTGTTAACTTCTTCTTTCATGTTTGCTTGTTTGTTTTTGACAGGGTGTCACTATGTGGTTCAGACTGGCCTTGAACTCACAGTGTGCAACTCAGACCTAAAGCTTACTGCAATCCTCCTGTCTCAGCCTTCTGAGTGCTAGGATTATAGGTGTATCCCACAGCAAATGGCCCCACAAATGGTTTGTTTTCAGTCCAGCATTTTAGCAAAGTATTGATTTTGCATTTAGAACCCCTCAAGAATGTTAAGGCATTGCCGTAATTGCCTTCTGGCTTCCACGGTGACTACTGAATCATCTCTGAATCTACCCTGACCTTTTCTAAGGAAAGTTTCTCTTGCCTGTATACAGGAACTTCTCTTTCATTGTTACAGAATTTCATTATATCGTAGTCTCTTCTATCATATAGGTTATTCAGTTCCGTCAGCCTCCAAATTCACATCCTTCGATTTGGGAAATTTATCTCGAGTCTTAATTTTTTTTTTTTTTTTTTTTTTTTTTGCGGTACTGGGGATCGAACTCACGACCTTGCACTTGCCAGGTAGGCGCTTATGCCGCTGAGCTAAATCCCCAGCCCGATTCTTAATTATTTTGATTCCATGTTCATCTTTCTCCAACTCCTGTTACAGTGTTTGGAAGTTGGACTTCTTGGACCAGTCCCCTAATTTTCCTTTTCTCTTCTCTTCCACTTTCTAACGTTTTGTTTTTTTTCTCTACTTTCTGGGCCCTTTTGTTAACTTGACCTTTCAACTTTTCTATTAGATTTTAATTTTTTTGGTGATATTTTAATTTTAAAAACCATTTAGAATTTTTCTCCCTACCCTGTTTTTAGTAACAGTATCCTGGTCTTTCATGGTTGCAGTATGTCTTTTTTTTTTTTTAAATCATGTACTGATGATGGTGGTGGTACAACTCAGTATACCAAGATCTACTGAAGTATGTATTTCAACAGGGTGAATTAAATTAAATTTAATTAATTAATTAATTTATTTATTTTTTGTCTGTTTGAGACAGGGTCTCACTATGCAGTTTAGGCTGGCCTTGCGCTCACTTTGTACCCCTGGCTGGTCTTGAACTTGCAGTGATCCTCCTGCCTCAGCCTCCCAAGTACTGGGATTATAGGTGTGCACCACCATGCCCCAGCAACAGGGTAAATTTTATGATGAGTGAATTATATGCCTCATATTAAAAATCTTTTCAAACATTTCTCTGAAAAATGTTGATTATCCTTTTAAAGTTCTCGTCTTCCTACACAATCTTTCTTTTCTTCTTCTAGTTGCTTTTTTCATTTTTACAGTGCTAAGGATTGAATACAGGGCCTCATGAATGCTAGGTAAGTGTTGCACTACTGACCTAAATCCCCAGCCCTATTTTTCTTATGTTTAATATTAAGTCTTTTCTCAAATGTTTAGTTAGTGGTTCTGGGCTGTCCACTTGTTAGAGAATTAGGGATTACGGACTGGGCTTAGCTCAGTGGTGGAGTGCTTATCCAGCATGCATAAGGCCCTGGGTTCAACGCCAGCACCACAAAGAAACAAAAATGTGTGAGTGGGTTGGAGTAGAGGGTATGAGGAACCAAGCATGGTGGCGCACACATGTAATCCAGGCACTCTGGGAGGCTGAGGCAGAAAGATTGAAAACTTAATGCAATACTGTCTCATTAAAAAATAAAAAGGGCTAGGGGATAGCTTAGTATGGAGATCCTCAGTTGAATCTCAGTATCTCTGTCTCCCATTTTCTCGCTTTCTCCCCCATTCTCTCTCTCTGTCTGTCTCTCTGTCTTGGTCTCTGTCTCTGTCTCTGTCTCTCTCTGTCTCTCACTGTCTCTCTGTGTCTGTCTCTGTCTCTCTGTCTCTCTGTCTTGGTCTCTGTCTCTGTCTCTGTCTCTCTCTCTGTCTCTGTCTCTCACTGTCTCTGTCTCTCTGTCTCTGTCTCTCTCTGAGTCTCTCCTCTCTCTCTGTCTCTTTCTCTTTCTGTCCTGTCTCTCTCTCTGTCTCTGTCTCACACACACACACACAAACAAACGCGATGAGGAGCCCGGATGCAGTCTGTGCTCGCTTTGTCAGCTGGGGAACGCCCCTGTGAGAGGGACTGCCTGGGCCTCTGATTGGAAGTTCCCCGGTCAGGATCTAGGGGTCTGTTCCCTGGGCTTGTCTGGTTCCTCAGAGAAGACTTTTCCGATTTCCTGCCTAGAAGATAATGAGATTGTCTGCTAGCAGTCTCTCCGGGGTTTGGGGGCCCTGAGAGAATCTGTAAACATGTAGCAGTAAACATGAAGCCTCCTATTTTTAGACGGTATTCTCACTTTCAGATGTGTCTGGTGCTTCCTACTGTGTCCTCTAGAGAATCAGCTCTCAGGCTCTACCAGGGTTGGAGAGGAGAGACTTGTCTTTTTTCTTCCCTATGTAAAAATTTAAATATAAGACTAATAAGGTAAGCATAGACTGACTCCCACATTTCTACTAACTGCTTTCAGTAATTACCAACTCAGGGACAATTTTATTTGCTCTAAACCCCTCCCACTCAAATTATTTTGAAGAATATCTTGATATCATTTTACCTATAAATAATTATGTCTTTCTAAACGGGAAGATTTTTTTTTTTTGGTACCAGGGATCAAACTCACGACCTCAGGCTTGCCAGGCAGGCATTTATGCCGCTGAGCTAAATCCCTGGCCTCAAGGGAAGAATTCTTTAAAAAAAACCCCAAACATCAATACTATTATTGTTTTACCTCAAAAACAAAATACCTTCCAGGCATGGTGGTGCATGCTTGTAATCCCCACACTGGGGAGGAAGATCGCTGTGAGTTCAAGGCCAGCCTGGACTACATAGTGTGTTCGAGGTTAAAATTCAAAGTACATAGCGAGACCCTGCCTCAAAATAACCACCCAGTGACCCCGTAAGATCATCGTTTAAAATAAAAACTTTTTAAAATCAGTGTTTATGCAGTAACTCTCTCTCTCTCTCTCTCTCTCTGTATCTCTGTCTGTCTCTCTGTCTCTCTGTCTCTCTCTCTTTGGTCTTTCTGAGATAGGGTTTCACTGTTGCACTGCAGACTGGCCTTGAATTCACGTTGTAGTCCAGGCTGGCCTCAAAGAACTCACAGTGATCCTTTTGCCTCAGCCTCCTAAGTGCTGGGATTACAGAGGGGTGTGTGTGTGTGTGTGTGTGTGTGTGTGTGTGTGTGTGTGTGTGTGTGTAAAAGCAATAACTTCTTACTGCTGTCTAAAACAGACTTTTCATTAATTAGCTCCACTGTCAACAGTACTTGTTCCTGCCAGTTTCCTGCAGTGTAAACAAAGCAGCTTGCTCCTTACAGTTGTTTGTTCCCAGTGTAGGGCTCTGTTTTCTTGGGTCATTCACTGGGTACTACTCATCTATCTGCTTCTCAGCTTCTTTTTAACTCTTGCATCACTTCCTCTGCTCTTTGGCATTGTGCTTTTATTCATTTATCCTTTTGAGACAGGGTCTCACTATGTTGTACATTAGCCTCCTGAGTAGTTAGGATTACAGATGTGTACCATGTGGTAAAAAACAACAATAATACACCAAATCCCTTTATAATATTATAGTAGGATTTTGAGAAGGTTTAGAGCTAAGTATACTTGTTCAATATGACTTCTTTGAACACTTTGGATGGCTGGTCGTCCACTGTTACTCTGAAGTCCTGAGAGATGTAGTGGACATTCCTTTCCAGAGCCTCCTAATGACTCATTGTACCCCACTGACAACAAATAACTCTACTTTCATGATGAACTCTTCCTTTTCTGTTTGTTTTTATTTTTGTTTTTGTATTGAGACTGGGTCTCACTATGTAGGCCAGGCTGGTCTCGAACTATCTCTGCCTCTGGAGTGCTGGGATTACAGGCATGTGGCACCATGCCCACCCAGCTCTTCCCTCTGAACTTTAATTTAATGAAGTTAACTTTGAATGAAGTTATTTAATGAAGTTAACTTTAAGTGCTGCTTCCTTCCTTCCCATGTAGCACAGATTTCCCATTACATTTGAAGAGAAGTGTTTTGCTACTCCCAGTCATTCCTCCTCCTTTGTTAATGTTCCATGGTCCAGGCCTGTAGCTTGCCTGGCATGCGTGAGGCCTTAGGTTCAATTCTCACTCAGAACACTCAGAAATAAAAGTGTTGCTGCTGAAAAGGACATGGTCCTTCTGCCATAGCCTATAGGACTGAACTCAGGGAGGTTTCTGCTCTTCTATCAGTCTCTCCTGCTCTCCTCTGTTTCCTTTTGGTATGTTCACTCAGCTTTCCTAATTGTGCCTAAACAGAATAGAACAAAAACGCTTCCTTTCCTGTGAAACATTGTTCCTTGATCAATATAGTCTTTGATCCTGTTAACTTTTAGATAATTTTGTCAGGTTGAATGAAGGAAAAAATAATCCTATAATCTGTTCTTCACATGTTACTTCTGAGTTCTCTGTCCCTCATCCTGTATTTGTATCTGTGGTTTTGGGGACCAAACCTAAGTGTTTGCATTTGTTCCTGTTGAATATTGCACTGTTCCAAGATCTATAAAGGGAAAAAATAAGGGTATTATGTCTGTCGTGAAACTTCAGTGAGATCTCCCCATACTTTACGGAACAGAGGAATAAGAAAGGAGAGAGGCTGATTTGGAAAGAAAGGCAGAAGACTCCTGAGTGTTTTGTGGTGAAGAGGTGTGGGAGTGCATGTATCTGTAAGCAGCAGAATGGAAGCCATGATGACGGAGGACTTGAGACCTGGGAGAGGGCACAGTTGCTCTGTGAACAGGTGGTGGAGGCTGTGGGACAGAATGGAGTCAGGGACACCCTAAGCTGCAGATTATGGAGGAGGGGAACACTGTTTGCACTGCTGATGGCTCTCACTGTATCAAGCTCTATTCACTTGTTCCTCATCTAGGCAGTGGCTTGTGAATTCAGTAATCACTCCATTTCTCAGTTCAAGAAGCTAAGGTTTCTGCAGGTAAAATAACTCATGTAAAGTCACACATAGGAACAGAGCAGGACTCAAACCAAATCCTGTGCTGCACCATTTTCCCCAGATGGTCCCCATGGGCAAGGGCCAAGGTAGGTTATATTTAAAACTTAGTGAAAGCAGGGCTGTGAAGCAAGTAAACCAAGTTAAACTTTGTGTCCAAAGAGTGTTTAAAAACCTGAGATGCTACCCTAAGCCAAGTCTAATTTTTCCTTTGTATTTGATGCTCTGCAACCAATTGAAACATTTTGCAGTAGATACTTTCTTTAGAAATTATTTGTGGGAAGAGGGGTAGAATTACTCTCATGGAGGAGAGACAAGATGATAAGTTGTATATATGTGTATATAAAGGTTTGTGCTACAAAGCCCAATGAGTTACTGACCTGAATTGTTTCTTTGAATGATATATGTGGACTCTTCTCCCTGCAACCAAAAAATAAAATAAAAATTTAAAAAATCACTGATTTTGAGAATTGTTTTAAAAAGAATTAGGACATGTTTGATTTTCTTGTATCTGTTGTCTTACAGGCCTTTGCCCAGTTCGATGCGGAAGGTGATGGTACAGTTGATGCTGAGAATATGTTGGAGGCCCTCAAGAATTCCAGCGGAGCCAATCTTCAAGGGGAATTGAGCCACATCATCAGACAACTGCAGGCCTGCTCTCTCGTTCCAGGTGAGGCTTTTGTGTGAGTACTGAATGTAATAAACTACTTGATTAGACTCCAAATGAACTTTCCCGTGTTACCAATCAAAATTAGATGAGCTTGTGGGCATCATGAAGTAAGCTCCTCCAAAAGCACTGAAGCAGCTTTCAGTGTATCTATCTCTTTCATTTCCCAAGTAGATTTTTTTTTTAAGATAGGATCTCACTATGTAATTGAGGCTGGCCTTGAATTCATTACATAGCCTAGGCTGACCTTGAACCCACAGCAATCCTCCTGCCTCCTGAGTGCTGGAATTGTAGGTGTGCACTGTCATGCCTGGCTTTTTTTTTCTTTCTTCCTTTTTTTTTTCTTGCTAGATATAGTCTTTCTGTAGAGTCCAGACTGGCCTGGAACTCACTGTGTAACCCAGGCTGGTCTGAAATTTATAATCCTTTTACCTTGGTCTCCCAAATGCTGGGGTTACAGGCCTATACCACCATCCATGTCCAGTTCAGTCCTACGATTTTTATGAACCTTTGTTAGGCGACTGGCTTTCTTAGCAGATCTCCCTATTCAGTCTCTCAAGAAACCTTCCCTATCCCCTACTATATGTTCTCTTAGCATTTTGCATTTCTATTTTGGGATGTATCACCATTGTACTTAATAAATTAGTCCAGCTGTTTGTTAAATATTTGTCTTTACTCCTATCTGCAAGCTCCATGAAAAAGAGGACCTTGTCTTTTATTTCTTTTGTGTCCTCACATTTGACCTTTTTTTTTTTTTTTTGCTACTTTAAGAATTTCATGTTTTTGTTTTGTTTTAGAAAGCTATTACTCTGAAATTTAAGAATGAAAATAGCTTAAAAATAAGAATTGCTGCTTCTACATTGTACATATGAGAAAATTTGGCCTTTGATTTTGCATAGTTTCCTTTAGGGATTCAGACTTATATAAAGACAGAATTGGAATAAAATTACACTTCTTCTTTTTTGTTTATTTAATTTAAATAAGAAGGCAGTTGCGTCTGAAAGAGAAAAAACACTGGCCGGGGATTTAGCTCAGCAGCATAAGCACCTTCCTGGCTAGCACAAGGTTTTAAGTTTGATTCCTGGTACCAAAAAGAGAAAAAACATTTTGGGCTGGGGATATATAGCATGGCACAGTGCCTGCCTGGCAAGTACAAGGTCGTGAGTTCAATTCCCAGTACCAAAAACAAACAAACAAAAACCCCAAAATTTGCACATCATCCTTTTAGCCTCAGTTTACATTGTCTAAAACTGTTTTCTGCTATGTACACTTGGTGTCATAAGTAGACATGATGAATAAATGTAAATTTGATTGGTCTTGGTCCCTCTGGCTTCATGCTGAAGTGATACCCTTGAACTAGGGCAGGATAGTTTCTGTATCTTATTGAAGATGACATGTTTTCATTCCTACTCAAGTTGTCTATAATTAGTCATTTTGATTAAGTATTGTAGGTAATCTTTACGTGGTAACACTTTTACTCATCTCATCGCAGTTAAAAATATACTTTGAATTACACTTAGCCCAGGTTTATTGTAGCATTTATATGTTACTCCTGCCTTCATGCCAGCACATGAACAGCATCAGGAGCTTTATTTGGATACGCAGGGAGATTCTGAGGAGAGGAAGGGGTATCAACCAGTGAATCCGCTAATGAGTAATACCTACTACACTGCTGTGCTGGGCGCCTGTTGTGAGGGGTGAGTAGGGAGATAAAAAGTTAGGATCCTGATCCCACATAGCTTAGGTAGCAGGCTCATGACTACAACTTTCTATGAAATAATTTCCTATCAACACCCAACTTAAAAGAATTGTATTTTCGTCGTCTGAGGGCAAACTTTTGTAAGCTGAGGTTACCTCTGGTATTATCTCACAGTTCTAGTCCCTCTCTCTAATAAACTCCCACATTAAAGTTAGTTCCTTTTGTATTCTTTGTACAGCATCTTTACTGAATTCATTGAACCAAATTCATTCATTTACTGAATGGTTTGGCATCTGAAAATACTTCCCATTGCAGGAATAAGACTGTTTTTGGATGCATGTTCTGAGCAGATTAGTGCACCTTCAGCAGTGCTGTGGACACAAGGCTCTGGTCTCCTGGTGGGAGTGGGGTGTGATTGCCTGGACTTTTTAGTGTGTGGAAATCAACAGTCTCCAGGGTTTGGGTAGGACATTTATACAAAATGTAGACATCATCACAAACTGTGGTAACAGCACTGGATATTTTGTCATAGTCTTCTGTAGCTTAGTATAAAAGTAGTTGTGATTGAGTGTGGTGGTGCACACCTGTAATGTCAGCATTTGGGAAACTGAAGTAGGAGGATTGCTGTGAGTTCGAGGCCAGCCTGAGCTATATAATGAGTTCAAGGCCAGCCTGAACTACATACTGTGACCCTGTCTCAAGAAACAAAGGTGGTTTCCCTAAAACACCAAGAATGGATTCTGTCTCTTCAGGTTTCATAGACATATTTTCAGAGTCAAAGGAGGGCCGCGGTGTGCACTCGTCAATGCTGCTGCGCTTCCTGCATCGCAACCGGATCTCCAGCACCGTGATTCCCTACCCGATGTTGGACCACTGTAATAACATGTGCACCATGCGGTCTTCAGTTCTGAAAGAGTCTCTGGATCAACTGGTACAAAAAGAAAAGGGTATGTGCAGAAAGAAAAGGCTATGTGCATGGAATATTTGTCACTGTTTTTCTAAACCTAGTTTTTATTAGCAGGATGAGCCAGTCCTTCTCCCTGCCTTTTTTTCCTGAAAATATAACTGTAGGCAGTGTGTAGCATAAGAAGCTTGCCTGTTGTCCTTCCTGACACCACTTAGTTTCTCATCATTTAGTCTTCTGCTTGGGGATGCGTTTCCTCATTGTTCTCTCTAACTAATGCCCCTTCCCTGGATTCCACCGTTACCAACTTTCTGGTCACTGCCCCTACCCACCGATACTGGTGCTCCAACCCAGAGCCTCTCACCTTGTAGACAAGTGCTCTAACACTGAGCTATGTTCCTATCCCAAATTTGCAGGTTTAATGGTCTGCAAAGCACTTATCATTATCTGAAGTCATAGCTTTATTTATTTACTTGTATTTTCTCTGTCTCATTTGCTTTTTTATTCTTTGGAACTGTGTCTGTCCCATAGTAGGTACTTAAGAAGTATTTGTTGAATAAAGGGGGAAGCCACCATAGACTCGTTAGGTGATAACATGCTGATGATGTGTAGAGACAAATCTTTTGAGCATCATAGAGCTCAAAACTACATCCAAGTGCACTTGGGAACAGAGAACCAGATAAAGTTAGTCTTACAGATTGGGTTGGAAAGGTGAATTGTCGACATAGAGTAGGGTTAGGGCAACTGGTTAGCCACTTTGAGAAAAAATAAAATTAGATTCTTTATTTCATTCACTCACTAAAACAAGTTTTAGATGGATCAAAAAGTTCAGCTATAAAGAAGATAGTAAGAGTACCAGAAGGACATAGTTCTGTTTTTATAAAATATGGGACTTCTGTTTTGTTTTTTGGTGGTGCAATTGAGGATTGAACCTAGGCCACTGAGCTACATCCCTATCCCTTTAAAAATTTTCTATTTTGTGAAAAAGTCTTGCTGAATTGCCTATGCTGGCCTTGAACTTATTGTCTTCCTGCTTCAGCCTCTTAAGTAACTACTGTGCCTGACACAAGACAGCCTTTCCAAGCAAGGCATGAAAACTAGCATCTATAAAATAAAGCGTTATTCAGTTAGTCTACATGAACATTTACTGGTTTTTTTATAGGGCTAGCTACACAGTCCAGGCTGGCCTGGAAATCTTTATCAGTCCTGGCTGGTGTTGAACTTGCCATACTCATGCCTCAGCCTCCTGAGTGCTGGGATTCCAAGTGTGTCCCATCATGCCCAGTTGAAAATTTAAAGTTCTCTCTAGCAAAAAAATATAAGCAGAGCCAAAACACAAGTGTAATTGTATGTTTTATAACATATTAATGACTCATTTGACTGTTTTTTTTTTTTTTTAGTAACTCTCCTCTTGGGAAATTGCTTAACTCTTTTTTCCTTAGTCTCCTTGTTTCTAAAATAAATTAATATACAAAGAATCCATGGAAAATTTCCTGACTCACAGTAAACACTCAAGTAAATATAATCTATTATATATGTATATAGGTACACACAGTGTATATAACATGTATGAATTAATACAGTGACTAATGACCCAAAAGAAAATAAAAGAGAGACAAGAACATACTCAGAAACACAAGTGGCTTAAAAAGCCTTAGTTATAATTAAAGAAATGTAAATTTGAAATGTAAGACATCATTTTCTTCTTTTGGCAAACTGACTGACGTAAGTATTGCACTTACAGTGACACAGTGGGGCAGTACTTGGCCAGTGGGTTCTTTGGAAGAAGAGTTTAAGGAGCATTACTGTTTCTGTGCCAAAGTGCCAAGCATATTTCTGTTAGATATTTTAAATGACTTTTTTCTACTCCTTTGTCAAAGAGACAATTATATGATAAGCTAATTTTTCCTACAGAAAGTCCTGGAGATCTAATCAGAAGCCCAGAGATGGATAAACTCAAATCAGTTACAAAATGCTACGCTTACATAGAAACATCCTCCAACCCTGCCGACATCGACAAGATGACAAATGGAGAAACGTCATCCTACTGGCAGTCAGATGGCAGTGCCCGCTCACACTGGATTCGGTGTGTGACATGTTTTCATCACTTCTGGGATGTTTGCTACTTACCTGGCTAGTTTTTTTCTTATCTTGAATAGCTATCTGTGAAGATGCTTTAAGAATCAAATAAAAGGAACTGGTAATTCAGTACTCTGGCAAGTTGAGACAGGAGGATTGTGAGTTTGAGCCCAGACTGGGCAACTTGACAAGACTGTCTCAAAATAAAAAGAAAAAGAGTTTTAAAAAGGGCTTGGGATGTAGTGCAGTGCAAAGACCTTAGATTGGGCACATCATTCCACACCACACCAAATAAGTAGATAAATAATTTCAAATAAAAATTTAAAAAACCAAATAGAAGGAATTGTGTAAAGTTATGTAACTTGGCTTATACATTCACAAAACATGTGACTTCTTTTCTTCTCTTTTTTTTTTTTTTTGAAGTAAAGTCTTGTTATGTAGTTCAGCCAGGTTTTGAACTTACTTTGTAGCTCAAGCTGGCCTTGAACTCATGACAGTCTCAGCCTCCCGAGTTCTGGGATTATAGGTGTGTGCCACCATGCCTGTAAACTTATAATTTCTTTACTTGATATTTTAAAGGAACTAGCATTTGACTAATACTGTGCTGTATTGGTCTTTTTTGATTAGTCAGATCCTTTTACTAGTTTCTCAGGAAAATTATCATAAAGAGCAAGTAATTTTCTTATAACATCTGTGATTGTACTTTTAAGATCCTTTCTGTATATTTTTAATATTAATTTTATGAGTTGGCTAGTTTCAAAGAGAGGGTTGTATGCTCAGGAAACTTGGGGTGGAATTGATGACAGTAAACTATGATATTTCTAGAAATTCTGATGCTGCTTTCTAAAATTTTACCAGTTCCCTCAGAAAATGGACTAATTTCAGTTGGTGGAAATAGAAGCAATTGTTTTGTTTTCTCTTAGAGGACACATTTGACCTTTAGCCGTCTAAGTAATTTATACTTGAAGGAATATACTCAGTTTTTTGAGACGCAGTTTGTAATTTACTTCTTTCCAGGAATTTTCTTTTCTTTTCCTTTCTTTCTGGGGATTGAACTTTGCGCTTGCCAGGCAGGCGCTGTGCCGCTGAGCTATATCCCAAGCCTAGGTAAAGGAATTTTCTTAGAATGTTCATATTGTCCCATTTTGCCTGTACTACTAACTTTAAAGGAAATATAAGATTAATCTTCAACTGAAAGGCTTTTTAAGAATTGGGAAGTTATATGGACTTCGAAAATCATAGTCAGCATTTCAGGTTAGATGCTATTGTGAAAGTCAGTTTTTGAGTATACCAAGTATAAGACCTTTGCGAGGGGGTTTATGGACCCACCAGTTCTTGACCCATATAAATGTTTGGTTTTTTTCTGCTTTCTGTGTTTTTTAGTTTAAAGATGAAGCCTGATGTTGTGCTTAGACACCTGTCTATTGCAGTGGCTGCCACTGACCAGAGCTACATGCCACAGCAGGTGACAGTGGCCGTGGGGAGGAGTGCTGGTGACCTCCAGGAAGTCCGAGATGTGCACATCCCCAGCAATGTCACTGGCTATGTGACACTGCTGGAGAACGCCAACATCAGCCAGCTCTGTAAGTCAAACAAGGGGAGGCAGAGAACAAGAGAGAAACTAATATTTTTTAGCATGAGGACCTCTGAAGTTGAGAAGCTCTTGCTTTTGGGATTTTATGTACTTCTCCTGATGCACACAAAAATGGTCATTATTTTATCTATTATGTGCTTTTAAAAATTAGAAAAAAAGCAAAAGGCTTTTCTTTAAAATATTTTATTCTTGTTTGCTTATTAGAAATTTAGAAAAGAAAAATAGATAAAAATACTCAGAATCCTGTACGCAGGGGTTGTCACTATGATTACCTTGGTGTAGTCATAGTGTATTTATGTTTGTGTATTTATGTGTATGTGCATATAGACACAGATGTACACACACATATATACATGCATTTTTTCTTTAAAAAAATTATACAGTATCTGTATCTTTTTATAAAAGTGATATTCTCTTCATGTTCTTTTGTGTTTTTCAGTGTTGTGTTGTTATATCATACATTCATGAATACCTTTACTTAGTGTTGTAAAATATGTTTTAATTTGAACCTACCTCCTACTCTTGGGAATTTAGTTGTTTCCAGTTTTATATTATCATAACCTTGCTGCACACATAGCACTTTGGAAATAATCACAACTCTGTGATTTCCTTCCAGGCTTATTTCACTCAGGGAACCAGAATGCTTCATGTTTGTCCCACTTCTTCCAGTGCTTTCCTGGGTCAAAAGAAGTATTCGTACTTTGCTCAAAGGAACTGAGGCCTAGGGAGGTCGTGTCTTTGTATCTCACCCATTAACCAAGAAGTAGATAAGCTTGTGGAGTGGAAACTTCCTGCTTTATGTAATGATGCTTTTTTCTCTAAGTTGTGTCCTTTTTAACTTCTTGCCTTCTCCTCTTTGACCCAAAAAAGAAATTGTGACATCTCCTGAAAGTGAGTCATGTCTGTGTCATCTGTTTGGACTTGATTATTAAAGAAACATTTTTACACTGCTTGTAAGTCAGTCACTGTTTTAAAACTTAGTTTCAGACTCTAGGAAGAATTCAGGAAATTCTTATCATGTCAGGACTTATAAAATGCTCTCTGTCTCATAAGTGCCTAAGAAATTTTATAGTAATCCACCTTTGATTTTATACATTATCCTTATGACTTATTAGATTATCAATCTTTTTTTTTTTACAAATTTATTATATACTAGTTTCCCAGAACACATTATGTATGTCATTAGAGGATTTTCAGAATTTTTTGAAATGTCAATTGCCATTTTGCTTTTTAGTCGAAAGCCTATCATTTCCTGAATTAACGGAATTAATCCAATGCTGAACTTGTTGTTTGTGCCTGGCAGATGTTCAGATTAACATAAAGCGTTGTCTTAGCGATGGATGTGACACCAGGATTCATGGTCTGAGGGCTGTTGGCTTTCAGAGAGTTAAGAAGTCCGGGGTCTCAGTCTCAGACGCTTCTGCAATATGGTATTGGTCTCTGCTGACGTCTCTGGTGACCGCGTCTATGGAGACGAATCCTGCCTTTGTCCAGACAGTGCTGCACAATACTCAGTAAGTTACTGTGTACCACCCAGTCAGCATATGCTTGTTCTTCTCCAGGCCTCCAGAGAGTGTCACGGAGCAGCCTTCTAACACTGGGGCTCTCTCAGCAGCTTAGCCCCGGCTACCTGTCTTCTCACCTTTCCCTTTTCCCCTTGGCTTCCCTCTTTGATTGATGTTCTGACCTGCCTACCCTTCACACAGTTCCTCCATCAGCTCTCTAGATCCTCAGTCTTGTGAGCTCAATCATGCTATGCTTGCTCCTTATCTATCCACTAGGGAGCAACTGCACACATTTACGTAACAGTATTAAATGGAGCATTTTCAAATAACTGTATTATTTTGCCTGCTGACACTGAAATGTTCCTGTCTCAATTACCTTCTTTTTGGGAGGTACCAGGAATTGAACTTGGACCTCACACTTACCAGGCAGGCATTGTGCCATGGAGCTAAATCCCCGGCCCCTGTTATCCTCATCTTATGAGGGAGATGTGGCTTTCCCAAGGTCATACAACCATGCAGTGGAGGTCAGATTGAATCTAGGTCTTTGGACTTAAAATTCAAGGGCTTTATTCACTGAATGAAATCTTTTCAAGGATACTAATTTGTTTTGAAATGTAGAGGATCTTCGAAAATTTTCTTTTAAAAATTGTGAGGACAAAAACTAGTAACACTTAAGACAAACACAACCAGCTTCAGTAGCAATGAAATGTTAGTATTGTATGTAGGTTCAATAACTGATAGTTTTTGTTAGGTACTATTAATGTAGGCTATCAAAGCATCAGCCAATGAGAGATTGCTAGTATTTTATTCTCTAAACATCTTTTGTGATTGCTTTCACTATTAAATACAACTTTACAGAAGTAACATTGGTAGTAATGCTAGATCTAAAGTATAAGAGGTGACCATGCTCTTCAGCCCTTTTTCCTTTAACTTTTATAAACCATTCTAAACTTAGAGAAATATGGCATATATAATATAGAGAATTCTTATTTTTTCCTCAGTCATTCGATAATCATTTGCCAGCCTAGTGCCTCATTGTCTCTGAATACTTAGTATTTCCTATAAACAAGACAACCATCAGGATTAAGAAATTAACATCTAACCCTCAAACTCCTTTCAGGTTTTCAGGCTTTACAGGTTACCCCAGTAATGTCTCTTTTTGGTTTTTTATTTTTTAAAATTTATTTATTTGCATTTAAGAGAAACTGCTGATAAAGATTAATGGGAAATAATCTTGAAGCAGTGGGGAAAAAGAGTCAGCACTACTGAAACAAGTTTTTCCAACTGAACAAAACTTCTTAGATGCTGTCACTGATATCAGAAAAAAACTGCTTCTTTTCTACACACATGATTTGTCTAGTGGCAACCCCGTTAGTCTGCCTTGTGTGTCTTTTAGACATATCTGCCTCCTTCTTAGAACACTTCCGTTCTCTCTTTTTTTTAAAACAATGAACACCTCTGTTCTTTCCTGAATATACAGAAATTAAAATACCAATTTAAAAACTAATATTTTTCTCTTTAGATGTTTCATACAGATAAAATTTCAGTATTCTCATTAATAGTTATGTAGTTTATTAGGTTTTTTTCCGTTCAAAGTTAAGCAACCCACTCAAAGGAAACATAGGCTGTAGACTCATAGTGCAGATAAAAAGTTCAGGAATGCAGAAACTGACATTTCTAAGATACAAAACAGATAAAATTTTTAGAAGGTTCATGCAGAAAGCTTTGTTAAACAGATGGCCACAAAACTAGAACATCTGATAATTTTGATAATGGTATGAGTGGGACTCCCAGTGTTTCTTGACTCAACTTGCACTCTCATCTTAGGCTTTGTATTTGGCTTTTTCAGTTTCACTGATAACATAAACATGACTCAAATCCCTGAAGTATTCATTATAGTCAAGGGCATATTCAACAACAGACTTGTCTGGAATTTCAAATCCAATAAAATCTGGCCTATATCCAAAACTTCACGGGGTCCGTTTCATCAGCAAGCTTGCAACCTTGACCACTTTTGGATTATACTGCCTGACCAAGGAAAGCAATATTTTCATTGTTTTGCCAGTGTCAGTTATATCCTTAATGATCTGGACATTTTTTTCATTTTTAAAAATCTTTTTGAGACAGGATTTTGCTATGCAGTTCAGGCTGGCCTTGAACTCACATTGAGGCCAGGTTGGCCTCAATTTGCAGCAATCTTTCTGCCTCAGCCTCCCAAGTGCTGAGATCACAGACTTGTGGTGCCATGCCCAAGCAATCAAGACATTCTTTCCAGTTAAAATTGAGAGATCATGTCCACCAATTACTTTTGTCCTGTTTACTAGTCATTACAGTAACTCTTGAGTCTGGTAAAATCTACAATCATAGGAATGGATTTATCACAATTTCTATTTGGTACTTTAATGTAATCCAGCAGGCCAGCAAAGAATTCATAGCCCCCTTCCTTGAGAACATAGAGAGCTACAGTGTGATGACCTCTGCCTCCTTCATTACCTCTTGAGCAAGCCTTTTAGTCCTGTCCATAATCAGGCCATAAGGAATAAACATGTTTTCCAAATTGTCAGTGTGATGATTAGCATACAAAATAAATCTAGGTCATAGCCTGGTTCATCATTGCTGAGGCTTCAGGCTGCCATAACAGAGCCAACTGACTCAGGGGCTGGTGGCGGTCAAAGGAGGAGGAAGCTGGCAGGGGACAGAGGAGCAGGCAGACAGCAGTGTTTTTCTAGCAAGTTCAGAATTGTATTTTGCATTTTGTTGTCATACGTTTAGTTTTCGTAAGTCTGGGACAATTCGTCAGTCCTAATTTTCATGACCTTGACACTTGAAAATAACAGATCAGTTATTTTGAAGTGTCCTACATTGCTAGTTTAGCTGATGTTTAATCATGAATAGATTTAGGATCTCTGTGTTTGGCAGGAATACCATAGGGGTGATGTGGGGCTCTCATCACATT
Source organism: Dolichotis patagonum (assembly GCA_004027295.1). Lineage (NCBI taxonomy): Eukaryota > Metazoa > Chordata > Mammalia > Rodentia > Caviidae > Dolichotis > Dolichotis patagonum. The sequence continues at coordinate 16,507 of PVJX010005963.1, read as the reverse complement.
CCATCAAGTGGCATACAGCCTCACGTTGTTCCATTGCTAGTGCTGGTGACATCATCTCTGACCACCTGATGAAAGGGGTATCTGCCAGATTTTTCCACTGTAAAGCTATTTTTCCTTTTATGATTAATAAAAGCAGAGGTACTTTGAATAGAGGTACTTTGAGACGATGTAAACATCCTATTCCTTATCCAATGTTCTGTTTTGTTAGTAAGGATGCATGGATTCCTGTTTTATTCCCTGGGTTATAATTTACTATAGTTTTGATGTTCCTTTGGTCCCAGGTTTGTCTAGTGGCAACCCCATTAGTCTGCCTTGTGTGTTTTTTTTGACATACCTGCCTCGTTCTTAGAACACTTCCTTTCTCTATCTCTTTTTTTTTCAAACAAAGTTCTCACTGTATTACTTACACTCGTCTCAAACTAATGGGCTTCAGTGATTTTCCCTCCTTAGGTCCAAGTAGCTGAGACTATAGACACACACCACTGTGTCCAACTGCTTCTTTAAGGTATAAGATACAGTAAGAAGCCAAGTGCAGTGCTGCAGGTCTGTAATCCCAGCACTTGGCAGACTGAGGCAGGAGGACCGCTATGAGTTCAGGGCTGTCCTGGGCTACATAGTGAGTTTAAAGCCACCCTTCTCTACAAAGCCAGACCCTATCTAAAAAAAGAAAACAAAATATTGCAAGATTATCTTGAGTGTTCTCTGTCTTAGTCCTAGAATCAACCATTTTTCTTTTCTTTTTCTTTTTTTTCAGACAGGGTCTCACTGTGCAGTTCAGGCTGGCCTTGAACTCACTTTGTAGCCCAGGCTGGTCTCAAACTCACAGTGATCCTCCTGCCTCAGCCTGGGACTACAGGCATGTGCCACCACATCCAGCTTTCTTAGTTTTTTTTTAATCAGCCATTTTTCTAAGGAGTTAGGATTCCTGCTGAGTGTGGTGGCACATGTCTGTAGTCCCAACACTCGGGAGGCTGAGACAGGAGACTTGTTATGAGTTCAAGGGCAACCTTGGCTACACAGTGAGTTCAAGGCTAGCATGAACTACACAGTGAGACCCTGTCTCAAAAAAAAAAAAAAAAAAAGAAGAAGAAGAAGAAGAAAAGGAGGGCCATGGCTATAGCTCAGTGGCACATATGCTTTCCTGGTAGGCGCAAGTCCTCAGTTTGATTCCTGGTACCAAAAAACAAAACCAGCCAACCAACCAAACAAACAAAAAAAGGTAAATCAGGTTTCTTTTTAGTGGAGAATTGTGTTTCAAAACTGAACCTACTGCTGTCTGGGTGGTACCTTTCCTATGTCCTTTCAGTGGACACAGCTAGGATGTGTACGTTTGTATATAGATAATACACATGTATATATATACAAACATTTACACCTATGTTCATTCCTATATAACTAAAAGCTGAATTTACACCTATGCTTTTAATTCGAATTTAGCACTTCACAGTTCATTCTCATTTTCTGCATTTTTGGATTTGCAGTTTCCCTCTCTATTACTAAGAAATCTAGCTCCCAACATCCTTCATACACACACTTAGCTCCTCGCTCTTGCTCGGTATAACCAGTGTCCTATCACCTGTGCTTTTGCCTGGACCCTCTCTGCATCTTCAGAGCTGCCTCTAGGGCCACCCTTGCACAGATGCTCTTCTTATTCTTCCTGAGCCAGGCTGTCCTTGTGCCCTGTTGGCATAAGCATTTAATCCCAGCGTATCCCTTTGTGACAGTCACTCCCCTGTTCAGTCTCCATACTCCTCTGTAGGCCATTGTGGCTCCTCCAGACACTTGAATGTCTTCCTTACACAGCTCAAGATGGGGAAGCAGAGCTTTCTACCTGATGTTTTTGAAATATGCCCAATTGTTGGTGATATATTACTGCTCAGTTATACCAGTGCATTTACAATGGTATTTGCATGCACCTCTGATTTCTAAGGATCAGTGATCTGAAACTATTCTAAACTTTAAAAGTATATTGTGAATTTGCTGGGTGTGGTGATGCATTCCTGTAATCCCAGCACTCACGAGGCTGAGGCAGGAGGATTGTTGGAAGTTTGCATCCAGCCTGGGCTCCGTAGTGTGCTCAAGACCAGCCTGTACTGCATAACGAGCCCTTGTCTCAAAAAGACCATAAATAAATAAATAAAGTGAGAAAGGTCAATCAGGAGAAAATAAGGAAAGTATATTTAGGATCAAAAGTATTTACAAGGGCCTGGGATTTAGCTCAGTGGCTTAAGTGCCTGCCTGGCAAGCATGAGGTCATGAGTTCGATCCTCAGTACCAAAAAAGAAAAAAAAAAGTATTTATGTGTGTTAGCATAAATAAATTCAGGAAATGATTGATGTTATCACATGCTTTAGGCCTCCTTGATTTGCTATATTTTAATGTAGCTGCTGTACTAGTGCAGCCTCCGGATGGTGTGTCAAGTGACCAGGAAAGAAATTAGAACGGACTGGAAGTTAACGTAGTGTTAGCTTTGCTGTATTATCTGTATTTTGAGATGCAGAAATAAAATTGTTTCAAGAACTGTCACTGTAATCACAAAATGACAATTAGCTCTAGAGTTTTAAGGGGTGTTTTGGATACATTTCTGGCAGGCCTTTGTGTCATGTCACCTGGTATAGTTGCTGAAAGATAATGGCACTCAGTAATCACTTTTGCATATTGGTGATTGCTAGTCCAGAGGTGAGAAAACTGTGGAGGGGTTCAGAAAGAAACATACAGAGATGAGAAGAGAGGAGTGTTAAAGCACATTGTGATGGAAAGGCGCAGAAGCAAACAGGGCAGGGGTGGAGACTGGGGTGGTGTGTATCTGCTTGGAAGATGATAAGCTACTTAGCACCGTGACCCCTAGGGACAAAAGGCTACTCTATATTGTGCACCAGGTTCTCCACAGAAAAGATTAATCAGAACAAGCTTTTCACAGTATAATTATCTTACTATAAGATACTGTTTTGATTCCACACATTAACTTTTCTAGGAAGGCACTGCAGCACATGCCTCCACTTTCCCTCTCACCAGGATCTACAGATTTCTCAACTTTCCTGTCTCCCAATGTTCTAGAAGAAGTGGACAGCTTCCTCATAAGGATAACCAGGTAAAATCAAAGCTGAGATATAGTTTGTGGGGGGTGGGAGCATACATGTTGTTTTTTAAAGCTTTTTTTTTTTCAGACAGGGTCTCATTATGTAGTTCAGGCTGAACTTGAACTCACTATGTAGCCCAGGCTGACTTCAAACCCAGTGATCCTCCTGCCTCAGCCTCCCAAGTGCTGGGATTACAAGGGTACCCCACCATACCTGGATTTAAAACCTTTTTCTTAGTCTCTTAAAGAACACCACTAAAAATGATCCATTTTTAGGGGTCAAAGAGAAAAAGAAAATAATAGTCCACCCGTTTGAACTGGTCGCTCAGCCACCTGAGCTGGTAGCTTGACAGAAGGGAACACTTATGTAGGGATGCTCAGCTGTGTCTCAGTGAGCCCCGAGGACGTTACTGTATGACAGACAAGCCCTGAGATACCCAGAGTCTGAAAAGCTTCAGGGTAATGTGTTTAAAAAGGCAGAGAAGTGTGAAAGGAGTACATCTAAAGTGAGTTTTTCTTCTCAAGAAAGGTGCCCTCAATTTTTTTAGCCATGCCAGTTCATTACCCAGGTTCCCTCAAAGCAGAGACACTGTAATAGCTCATTAATTTTTGGCTTCTGTGAGTGTCATCCAACATTTATATAGATTAAGTTTGCAGAAGTAAGGGGTTAATTCCCTGGTCCCCTAGATTGACTTAATTTTCCCTTATCTTAAGGATTTTAAGAATATATTGTTGATAAATACACAAAAAGCAAAGCATATAGAAGATTAATTTTATTTAAGGTCATTGGTTGCATGAATTTGACCTGTGCATTTTCTCATGTTTTAAGAAGTGAAAAATTTTTTGTTTGTTCTTTAAAGCTGCTGTTCTACCCCAGAAGTAGAGTTGACTCTTCTGGCTTTTGCGCTAGCAAGAGGGAGTGTCGCCAAAGTGCTGAGCTCTCTGTGCACCATCACGGACCAGCTGGACACACAGTACGATGCCTCATCCCTCATCTCATCTATGGCATCAGTCAGTCAGAACCTGCTTCTCAAATATGGTAATGAGCTAGGCACGATGGAGATGCCAGCCATGGGCAGATCACAAAGCCCTCCTCATTGTGTGTCTTCCTGTCTTTTCAGTAGTTTATAAAGTGGCTTGCTGCAGCTGCGCCATATAGTTATAACCATGTTATCTGAGCACCAGTCCTTTGACTGGACATGGTGGAAAGAAGGGGATGTTGGTTCATGCGTGACAGGATCTGCAGAAGACACCAGGTGTCCTGTGGGCTGCCCACTTGGAATCTACTGGCATAGTCTTTTTTAGTCTGGTGGCCCTCTGACCATAGTCATGTTTGATGAAATACAGAAATGTCTCACTGTTGGCCAAACAATTCAACAAGTTGCGGTACTCATTAGAAGTAGGAAGCTAGCCAAGATCTACCACAGAGGGATCCTTGGCTTAGAATTCATCACTGCATCCCTATGATAGCTGCTCAGAAGCGCTCGTGTCCATGCCTATTACTGCCTTCCCCTCCTAGGCCCACTAGCACTTCTCTTGGACCCAAGATGGACCCCAGTCCCTCTCAGTACAGGCACCTATATAGCTGTTCCTAGTCTCCAGTGCCATGGCATGTGAGGGACAGCTTACTTTGCTCTGCTGGCCTTGGTAAAGTTTGTATCCACAAAGTTCGGTACTAGATTCCATCCTCCTTAGTAACAGAGGCATTACTGTGATTTTTCTACCTTTGTCTTAATAAGACATCATGATTTATTTTTAAATTTAAAGTCAGACAATTGATGTCTTGTAAATCTGGTTTCTCCCCTGCCTTTGGAAAAGTTTTTGGGTTTTTTTTTTTTTTTTTTTTTTTTTTTTTGAGAGATAGGGGCTCAGATCGGGCATGGCTGGGTGGTGTTACGAAGCTGCAGTGTTTGTTCTTCAGAAAATTTTCCAATTCAGATTAAAAGTTATTGAATGAGGAGTAGTGAATAGGGAGGAATCTATAGGAGACCTGCATTACTAGTAATGATGTAGTTCTATTATAGGTTAATTGATACTAAAAATTTTTTAGATTATCATAACAAAAATTGATTTTTAATATTTTTGAAACTTAAGATGTTGGAGATGTTTTAAAGAAATGATGGTGGTGAATGTGGAAGAAATGAGGTGGGGAGACCTTGGATAGGCTGGAGCACGGGCTGGCAGGAGGTGGGGAGAAGTAGAGACCAAGGACTGTGGGGTACTGGGAGGAGTGATTGGGCCTGGGCCTTGAATAGGGGAGTGTGGGCCCTGGGCAAACGCAGAGATGCTCTGCTAGATACCATTGCTGGCCCCTGTCTCCCTCTGCCAACTGGGTGCAGGCAGGGCACAGGACTCCCCAGTGCCACCTTTGAGAGTTGCCAGATCACACACTTGCCCTGGGAGGAAAAGATAAGACCTACACATAATTGATTTTAAATAGATCTAGACGTAAATTTATTATCAACCGATCTATCTATGTATGTGTGTGTATGTATATATTTTATATATGTATCTTTCGGTTTTTGTTTTGACGTTTTTTGAGATGCCATCTTGCTATGTAGTTCAGACTGGCCTTGAATTCAATATATAACCCAGGCAGGTCTCCAACTCGGGATCCTCTTGCTTCAGCCTCTCAAGTGCTGGGATTATAAGCGTACACCACCACGCTCAGCAGTTTTGGTTTGTTTGTTTTGTTTTTTGAGACAGAGTCTCACTGTATAGTTCAGACTGGCCTTGAACTCACTATGTAGTCCAGGCTGGCCTTGAACACAAGTTCAAGCCTCCCAACTGTTAGGATCTCACAGGTGTGTGTCACAATAACCAGCTGATTTATATATTTAAATATAATGCTATGAAACTGATTGTTGGCGTCAAAGCAGTATTTTAGGAACCCTTTTCAAATTTGTTGATTCTGCAGTATTTGTCTTCATGTTTAATATGCTTTGTTTCTGAAGTGATCTCTCTAGAGACCTATCTTTGGAATCATTCAAGGAAATAAGCTGTACTTTGTCTCATTCAGGAAAACACAGAGGGACAGTGTCATCTTCTGCATAATATTCCTGTCCTATTTTAGCTTTTAAGTGGGTGAACTTTTGTCAGAACTCTGGGTGGCCATAGGCACAGTCCACTGGTTTTCTTTTTTTTTCATAGAGCCAGCTTAAGTCTTGTCATCACTTTTCTTTGGTCAGGTAAACCTCTCCAGTTGACTCTTCAGGCTTGTGATGTCAAAGGAAAAGAAGATAAGTCAGGACCTGAAAACCTGCTTGTGGAACCGTGGACGAGGGATGGTGAGTGGTGGGTGATAGGTGGGGCTGTCTGTGGTAAGTTCAAGCTGCTGTGTGAAGTCACACTCCACCTCATCTCCTTTGACCTGGCTTCTGAAAGTTCCAGTGGTTTAGTTGTAATCTCTCTGGGTGGTTTTGTTTTGTTTTGCTGTTTTCTTCCTGCTTTTCTCCATTCCCTGTCAAAGACTCCTCCTCCTAGAGTAGAAGCTACTGTTTTAAAGCTTAGGTTGTTTTTCTGTTGTGTTGCCTTGAAGTGGTAAGGAATTCAGGGCATCGGTAGCACCCTGCTGCTGCAAGCATAGTGAAAAAGGGCATTTCCACACGCTGTCTGGCACCCGACAGCAGGAGTCCTCACCTGTCACTAGGGGCAGCAGTAATAATTTGTGGCCAGCTCTTTTCTTCATCCAGGACATATTTGTGAGTCCCTTCTTTATCCCAGTGGCAACTTTGTGTCCTGCATGTGTCCCTTTTCTCCTCTATGCTGCTCTGAATCTTGCTGATTCAATAATAGAGGTTAAATGTTCCCACAGTTATAAAACACTGAAGGGGCTTGTCTTTCCTGCTTTGGATTTGGTTTCCCTCTGGCTTGCTTCACAGCACTGTAGTTTTTATACATTCTTTGTGCTGCCTCTTCTGTATTCTGTGTCTTCTGTCAACACCAGTGACCCTTAGGAAAACACGTGTTTTTGGTGGCTCTGCTTGTCCTTGGTGGTGCTCCTAAGCAGCTGGCTTGCACTGGGCAGTTTCCCTGTGGTCTTCTCTGAGAGCTCAACCTAGGCAGAGAAGTTCCTTCACTGCGTCTATGCCCTGCAGCACTGAAAACCACAGCAGGCCTTGTCACTTGCTATGCAAAACCGTGATGCTGGGAGGAGGTGGTGGCAACTCTTGTCCTTTTTTCCCTCCTTTGCTCAGGAAAAACAAGACCACTTTACCAGAGACCCTCTGCATTTTTCTATCACTCTGAAGAATGGGAACTTTTGTCTCTGGAGCCTGTGAAGGCAGAGTCTTTTGACCCCAGAATGGAGTCTTTTCACCATTTTGAGTCTGAAAGGACCACAGGGTTGGGTTGGGTTGGGTTTCCAGCTCTACAAGACGAATTTGTCAGCTCTTTTGCATGTTCTGACTTAACTATTTTGTTATTTTTCCTGTGTCTTTCACCTGTCTATCTCTCCTTTCACCCCCACCCCCTCATCTCATGGGTAGATCTTTAAAATTCAGCTGTAGCCAGTGGATTTGGTTTGGTTTGTTTTCTGAGACAGTCTCATTATGTAGTCCATGCTGACCTGGAGCTTGACGTCCTCCTGCCTTAGCTTCCCAAAGGATTTGTTATTGTGTTTCTGAGCAGCTTAAGGGTGAGATGTGATTGGATAAAGGCAGGAGCCCTTAACTCCCTTTGCAGCTTTGGGAATTTCTTGTAACTCAGGTTCTGTGTAGGTTTCTCTTACTCTGCTACAGAAAGTGAGCCTGAGGACAAGAGGAAAATTCTCACAGCCAGAACTGCTGGGTTTGGAGGAGTGAAGTTTTTCTTCTCCTTACAGGGGTAAAAGCTTTTTTCACAGGTATGCTTCAAAGTGTCACTTGCTGATATGGGCAGATGCCATTGTGCTGCCCAAGAATAACCAGAGAATGACTGCTGACATCCCAGAGGGTTTTTTTTTCCCCTATACTGGGGATTGAACCCAGGGACACTTTACCACTAAGCTACAACTCCAGTGCTTTTTAAAAAAAATTTTTTGAGACAAGGTCTCAATGGAGTATCCCAAGTGGGACTTGAATTTTTTTGATCTTCCTGCCTGAGCCTCTCAGAGTACTGGGATTATAGGCCTGTGCCTACCCCATGTGCCCCAAGACTGGTCTTGAAGGCCATGGCCCCTTTGTCTGGTGTTTGGAAGGAAATCCTGCCAGTAGGAACTGAACTGATAGATATATCAAATCCTTTAAATCTGTGATTCATTGTTTTCCCTGTCAATTTAAGAGATTAAATATGACAAGTAGGAGGCAGAGTGTCAAACAGCTGTAGATTGCAAAACTAAATCTACAGAAAAGTTACTATGTTTAAATCACAATTTAATAGGCAAACTGATTTCTTACCAAGGAAAGAATGCACAAGGTTTTATTTATATAAGATTTTTTTTCTTTTAAAACCTAAATGTGTATCATGTGGCAGTAATATTGAAAAAGATCTAATTCTGTTGACTTACATTACTTCTTCAGCTACCTTGAAATTAATTTAAATTGTTTATTAAACATAACTTCTAAGCAATATTTTAGCCATTATCACAGATTCTTTTTTTAAAAAATAGTATTGCTAAAATTTTGTTTTATAATAGATTTCTCTTTTTTTTGGTACCAGGATTGAACTCATGACCTCGCACTTGCCAGGCAGGTGCTTATACACCACTGAGCTAAATCGTGGGTCCTTCTAATAGATTTCTTTAAATAGAAGTCACTCAGACCTCTGGGAACAATGACAGTTAAATAATTGGTATAGCTTTTGATATTATTGTTAGTGGAGTTATATACACCTCTGGCAATATGGTATTACTGTTTTATATGTCTAGATCACGGGGTAGCATCTCTGAATTAGGAAAGCTTCCTTTGAATTAATTTTCTTGGTGTTAGTGACAGATTTTGCATATTGTCTTATAGAAATTGAGCCTCATACATTTTCATTTTGTTGAATTTGACAAGAGTAGTAAGAAGCATGTGCTGTGTCGGGTTGGCTGTACCCACAGTGCTGACACTCTGGGAGGCTGCAGGAAGAGGATCACAAGTTTGAGCCCAAACTGGGCAACTTAATTAGACCCTATGTGAAAAAAGTTCTGGGGCTGTAGCTCAGTGAAGGCCCTGGGTTCAATCACTAGTACAAAACAAAACAAAACGTGAAGTTGGTTTTAGTCTTTTCATCTTGATAGGCAGAACGGTTTAGAACAGTTCAGGATCCCAGAGAGGATTATTTAATGCTGAGCATGGACTTATATTACATCATTTAAAGAGAGGTCCCCTTGGCTCTAAAAGACAACCTATTTGAGTGATTAAAAGATAATTAACAACAGACAATGGTAAATGATGACTCTCATACAAATATAAATGATTATATGTCAGACTTTTTATTAACTAATCAAGGAACCAATAAGATGTTATAAATAATTCAAAAGAGAATTTATAAAATACACATAGGCCAAGAGGAATGCTGAAATTATACATAGATACAAGATTGCTCAGTATCCTTGAGGAATAATAGCTTTATTTCTTTAAAGAATAGCTTTTATTTCTGTGAAAAAGAGTCACTTGTATTACTATCAATGTTTTGTAACTTATATAATTGTAAAATATAGAGATAGTGAAAGGTGGAAGTAACCAAAAGAATGTTACACAGGTCACCCAGTAACACCCAGTAATCTTTATTTGTCCACTTCAGTGTCCTTCACAGTCTTTCCTTTTTTTTTTATTTGGACCTTGCACTTATCAGGCAGATGCTTATGCTGCTGCTGAGCTATACCCCCAACCTTCTTTTTTTTTTTTTTGGTACCGCGAATTGAACTCAGGAGCTTGTGCTTGCCAGGCACACAATATTTCCTGATAACAGTGTTCTGGAAACTACCTAATCCTTCTCAGTCTCTAATTTTGCTTGCCTTTATCAGCCCAGTCAAACATCAGTCATGGTTTTAGATATGGCTCAGGAAAAAGATTGATTGGCGAGTCTTTTGTCTCTTTGAGTTAAAGTCATAATCTCTTTTCCCCAGTGGTTTTGGGGATGGAACCCAGAGTCTTGCACATTCTCTCCCACTGAGCTATAACTCCAGCTAAATGCATGATACTGAAAAATATTTGACTGATCGATTGATTTTTTTGTCTTGTTTTGAGACAGGGTCTCACTATGCAGTTCACACAGGCCTTGAGTTCATTTTGTAGCCTAGGCTGGCTTCGATCTCGCAGTGACCCTCCTGTGAGTGCACCACCACACCTGGATTGATTGATTTTTGAGACAGGGTCTCTCTTTGCCATCCAGGTTGACACTGAGCTTTCTATATAACTCAGGCTGACCTCAGACTCAAGAACCTCCTGCCTCACATTCCTGAGTTCTGGTCTTAGAAGTGTGTACTGCCACACCTGGTAGCTTTATTAGCTTTATTTCATTAAATTTTTTTTTTTTTTTTTTTTTGTACCAGGGATCAAACTCACAGCCTCACAGTTGGCAGGCTGGTGCTTGTGCTGCCGAGCTATATCCCTGGCTCCTATTTCTTTCCTGTTAACTCAGAGCAGGGCCACCTGTAAGGTTGAGGAGTTTGTGCCTGGAAAAATGAGTCAGTCTTCCTAACTTTAGTTTTCCCTTTTTTTCAGGTTTTCTTACAGAGACTGGAAAGACCAGAGCAAGTACCATTTTTTCTACAGGAACTGAATCTGCCTTCCAAGTAACACAGATCAGAATTATGGTAACTCTCCTCCTACCTTTAAGCAGTTTTACTAGTTTTCTTTTTAAGCAATAGGGTTACATTTTAGAAGTTCATGTCATTGGTTTTTCTTGAGGTATTTAGTGATTATTGACTGTCAGGCCTTAGTGGTAGACAGGGACACAAAGGTGGATAGATTTGTAAGTCTGTGAGTGGTGCGACTGTAAGGATTGAGAAAGATGAGGAAGCACTTCTTGGGAACCAGTTTTCTTACTTTTCCATAACTTAATATATTTGAATATTGCTTCATTGGTTTCATTTTTGCCTTGAGTTGTTTGAATTTAACCATACTGATTGAGAACAAAACAGCCACAAAATTTTTTGCTCTTTTGGTGTTCTCTGTGCTGATCTCTATTTTCAGGTTCGACGTGGTGGCATTGGTGCGCAGTGTGGGTTGGTGTTTGCCTATAACTCACCTTCTGATAAATTTCATGCAGAAGAACACTTCAAACGGTTTGAAAAATATGACAAATGGAAGCTTCAGGAGCTCAGGCAATTTGTAAAAAGCAGGTAAGGAACAGAACAAAAATCTGTGTAATTAATAAGAATGTATCCCTTCTCTTACTGGTAAACTGTGCCTTTTTGTCTTTATAGAAAAGGTACCACTAACCCAATTCAGTGGCCAAAATCATTCATTGACTTCTAGCAGCATACGTGAGGATGTGTGTTGATTTGCTCAGAACCTCTTACTTTTTTCCTTCTGGGACTGGGGCCTGCATCTTCAGAATGGCAGGAAATGATACATTCCTGAACCAGGGGAACCTGAGGTCTTCAGTCTTACCTGGGAAATTTATCCTGTGCAACCCCCTCCCTCCATTCATACTTTTATTGAAAATGTGTATTAAGTACTTACTATCAACCTGACCTGATGCTGGACACTGAAGACACCGCAATGGGAAAAGTGGCGTGGTCTCTGCTGCAGGGAGCTTGCTGCTTAGAACAGGAGACAAGCACACTAAATGTGTGGGGTCCACCCCATTAGGAGAGCTTCACAGGAGACTTCTGGGAGTAGATGGCAGGGTTCCTCACCTGATCCGGGAAGGCGTCCTGGAGCCAGCAGATGTGCTGTCTCTGCAGGAGTAGTTGACTAACCACTAGAAGAAGTGGAGGGAGGGTGGCCTGAACAACAAGAAGGGCAGGTGTGAAGGCTCAGAGAGATGAAGTATGGCACACTGGAGGAGGTGACAGTCCTGTGCAGCCAAGATGAACTGTGTGGGAGAGTGGCAAGAAACAGCTGGAGGGCTGGGAAAGGACCAGACTCTAGAGGTCTCTTGTCTCTGTTTCAAGCTTTGGACTATTCTTACAGCAGAGTGTGTGGCAGGGGAGGAGAGTGAGGAGGAGAGTGGAGTGTTCTGAGGAGTCAGAACGACTCAGGCTCATGCCGTATGCAGCGTGGATGGGAAGAATAAGCACAGAGGCAGGAGGGGCGGGTGGAAGATGGCATTGTCGCCCAGGAAGCCAAAGATAAAGCTGACCTTGGTCAGGACAGCAGTGGTCAACTAAGGTAGATGGATCAACTAAGGTAGATGGTCCCTAGAAGATCAAAGCAGCAGGCCCTAGAGGCTGACTGACTGGAGAGCAGAGGAGGGAAGAAGGCGCAGGCAGTTCTAACTCTGGGGCTTTGGTGCTTGGGCAAGAGGGGAACTTGTTAGTACCTCTCTCTAGAAAAGAAATTATCCCAGGGAGAAACATATTTAGGGGGTAAGTGCAGAGCTCGGTGTTGGACCTGCTGAATTTGATGTCCTTGGAAGCCTTAAAATGTCCAGTAGCTCATTGGACAAATGGGCCAGGAACTTGGAGGAGAAGTTGGTGCTGCAGGGATAGACATAGGTCTGGCATGATGATTTGAAACACGAAAACAGGAGAAATCCCTCTACAAGAGTATGTGGACTGGGAAGAGAAGAGAATTTAGGTCACCACGATGGGTAGCTCTGTATTTAAGGGGCAACAGAAAAAACTCAGCCAGTGATGTAGCAGGAAAACCTGGGCTGTGTCCTTTGGACGTCAAAGGAACAACAGGCAGGGAAGGAGTGTAGTAACTGATGTTACTTAGAAGTCAACAATATAAAGGTTAAAATGGGGTTGTTGGATGTAGCCAACTAAGTCATGGGTGACCCTTGGGCACCAAGTTAGATCATATAGAGCAAAACCCTAGACTGTTTATGCCCGTTTTTCACAGGTAACAGAGTTCTGGAGTTAACAGAAACCTTAAATACCATCCAGTATAGCATTTCTTACCCTGTAATGTTTGTACACACCACCTAAGGATCTTGTGAAATCAGTTAATTCAACAGTTAGTTCCATACAGGGCCTGAGACTTTCATTTTTAATTAGCTTTCGGTTGATTCTGCTGCCCGGCTGTAGACCACATGTCCAAATGCAGGGACTAGAATTGGTCCTTTGCTATGCTAAAATTTCTTTGGCATTCCTGACAAATGATTGCTTAGCCTCTATGGAACGCTAATGATGGAAAACGCACTGAATATCCAGACAGGCACTGCAGTGACTAGAATATGAAGTCTGCACTTGTAATTTCTATTCAGTGATCCTAATTTCAGCCCTGTAAGTGATTTGGAACAAGTGGTCCTCACTCCTAAAATCTTGCCTCCCGTAAAAACATAGGTCTTTTTTAAAAAGATGACTTTGTTTTTTAATAATAATTGTAGATGATGGCTAATTTAACCATCCATGTCCCACTCTTAAGTCATGTTAAAGTAGATCCTTTTCTCTACGTCTTCTGTCAAAAGGTCTTTCATATTGTTTACAGGATGATTGTTTTTTAGCCTAAATACGGGTTTAATGATTTGGTTCCAGCCTGAGTTACTCTTAAACCATAATTTAGCCTGCATATTTCATTTCCTTGCCACTTTGGAAGTGAAAATGTTAATGTGCATCTGTCTTACTGATTTTTTGTTTGTCTGTTAGTCTTATTTGTTCTGGTCATGTCCCTGTGGTCAAGCGTGGGCCAGGCAGCATATTCCAGGGTTAGATACTTGGCTGTGCATATTTAAGAGGCTTGTATATAAATCTCTGTGTTCTGTGAGTAAACTTTTTTTTCTTCCTTCCTTCCTTCCTTCCTTCCTTCTTTCCTTCCTTCTTTCCTTCCTTCCTTCCATCCATCCATCCATCCATCCATCCTCTCTTTTTTCTTTTCTGGTGCTGGGGATTAAACTAGAGCTTTACACATTCCAGGCAAATATTGTGCCTTTGAACTGTATCCTTAGCCCTCAAAGAGGATGTTTAAAAACCCTCAGACATGTAGTGTGGAGGAGACTCATTGACATGGTTTTGGACTAAACAGATTTTCACCTGTCCCTTTGGGATTAACTGTCACAAATGGTTTATGCCAAGAATGACTGATGCTAGAAAAAAAACATTTTTTTCTCTCTGTTACAGAATCTTATCTGAACAGTCTTTTTCTGCTTCTTTCCATAGTTACCTGTATTTGTTTGTCATGTCCATATAGAATACTCATGTGCTGCTAGCTTCATAGTTGATTCATAGCCTTAGTAATGTACAATTTCAGGAATATTATTTGAGAAAACTGCCTCCTCTTTCTTATTTAATTCCTAAAAGCGGTACATTTATGTACCACCCACACACACACCTTTTTTGAGACAGGATATTGCTGTGTAGTTCAGGCTGGCCTTGAACTCACTATGTAGCCTAGGCTGGCCTCAGACTCATGGCAGTCCTCCTGCCTCAGCTTCCTGAGTGCTGGGATTACAAGAGGGCACTACCACACCTGGCCTGTACCAGCTTTTTAAAGGGGAATGGCTCATCTTCAATTTCATGGCTAGTTTGCTTTCCTGAAAGGAACTCTTAAGGAACAGGAAAGAACACTGAGAGCTGTTAAGGGTACTGTTTTCACTTATGGAACTCAAAGGTCTGGAAGTTTCCAGGCTTTTAACCTGTCAGTTGTTCCAAGTGGCCCAAGCTCAGGCTGATCACATACACATTAGCTAGACCTTGGGAAAGGCAACTGAACTTACCTCTCCCCTGATTCTTTCTAGAGTCTCACACAGTTGTACCTTACTCTTGTGTTTTTTTTTTTTTTCTTATACCAGGATTGAACTCACGACCTCGTGCCTGCCAGGCAGGTGCTTACATGGGTGAGCTAAACCCCTGGCCCTTGTACTTTACTCTTGAGACTCGCCTAAGATACCTGACTTCGTGTCTCATTTTTCAGATGAGCCAGTTATCCAGACAAGCAAGCCTTTTCCTTACTTTCCATGTTACATCTGAGGCTAACATAATTCCCAGTTCACAGTTAAGGGTCTGAGAAAGGAAGAGGACGATATAGGCAACTGATGTACCTGGTATATTCTGGAAGTTACCCAGTGCCAACGGTCCCTAATTATTAATGGACAGGATTTATATCCAAGTTAAATGCCACTTAAATGATGCTTTACTTGTCAGATTCTGGAGAAGTTTAGAAATAAGAAAATGTTTTGTGATTACCCTTTTGTTCCCAGGATTGGTTGTTCTGCAGATGACCTTGGAGAGGATGATCCTGTTGGCTGGTTTGAACTAGAAGAAGAGTGGGATGAAGCAGATGTCAAGTTGCAGCAGTGCAGAGTTGCCAAAGTAAGTGTTAGTGAGTGTGGCCGTCACATTTGCCTCTCTCCTCCGTTCATTCTATAAGCCTTGTTCTGTGTACCAGCCCTGGGCCAGTGCTGGAACCTTGAGGTGGATTGGCCCTTAAGTTCCTAGTCTAGTTGGAGAGAGATGTTAGACATCATAGGCTGTTGAGGAAGGGAGACTGAGTGGGATGTTGGAGCTCACTGGAAGAATTAAGCCTGCTTGGAGTGCGGTAGGAAAGGTTACTTGGGGAAGGTGGTGTTGGAGGTTAATAAGCCATCATCTTTAGCCTGGCTAAGACATGTGGAGAAGGGCATCAGGCCGAGAGAACAGTGGGTACCCAGGCATCAGTGCAAGAGAGATGCTTTCACTGGGTATGAGAGAAATAGGGATTATCTGGAACTTCATTTTTTGCAGAACTGTGGATTGAACTCAGGGCCTATACACTGACCTAAATCCTTAGCCATTTTAATTTTGAGACAAGGTCTCACTGACTTACTGAGTTGCCAAGGCTGAGCTTGATTTGTGATCTTTCTGCCTCAGCCTCTTAGAATGCTGGGATTACAGGTATATACCACCATGCCCAGTTTACTTAAATTTTTTTAGCCTCAAATACAAATTTTAGATGAAGTAAGAGAATTCACAACTATCTTTATGTCTTGTGCATAGTGAGTGCACCTAGTTGAGTAGCTGATTGGAAAAGCTGTTAACAAAGGAGCTTTCACTGTAAGAAGCAAATACTGCACGACAGTTGGGCTTTGAAAATGGCATTAGCAACTATAGGCCAATCTCCCTAATGAACATAGATGCAAAAATTCTCAATAAAATATTGGCAAACAGGATGCAGCAAATCATCAAGAAGATTATACACCATGACCAAGTAGGTTTCATCCCAGGAATGCAGGGATGTTTCAACATATGCAAAACAATAAATGTAATCCACCATATCAATAGAGCCAAAAGGAAGAACCACATGATCATCTCTATAGATGCAGAAAAAGCTTTTGATAAAGTCCAACACTCATTCATGATAAGAACCTTACAGAGAATTGGAATAGAGGGTCTTTATCTCAATATGGTAAAGGCCATCTATGACAAACCAACAGCCA
>PVJX010005962.1:0-81260 GCA_004027295.1 Dolichotis patagonum | reverse complement strand
AATGATGCTGAAAAATTGGGATAAGATACATTGTTCAATCCTGGGAAAATTTCCTGACTTCAGGAAAATTGGGTCTGACCAATATTATCAGACTCAGAGGAAATGCATAGGGATGCCGATTAGTGTCATAAGCATGTGTGTCCCAGATTTTGGAGGCAAAAGTACATAACAAAAGTACTGGAGATGCATACACTGTACAAGATTATTGATAATTCAGTCTATTCAGTACTTTTTAGGTGTACTTTCCAACATTAGAACAATTTGAAAGAGAAGATTTTTAAAAACTGATTCTCTGCAACACAGCGGGGTCCCAATATAAAGTACATGGCCTCAAAGTCGACACTAAATGATCAGAAATCCCATCCTATAACCTGCAATCTTCTCTCTCTTTCCCATTTTGATACCCACTGGAATAACTCTGTGGGTGTTAACCAACAAAAGCAAAGCCTGCAGTGAATACACAAAATCTTTTTCAGAATTTATTTAAGAATAAATTTGATATTCCTAAGAAACAATTACAATTGATTAGGCCATTTATAGTGATAAGCCTAAAATTAAGAGAAAAAAGATTATAAAGCCACAGGGGCATTACCTCTAAGGGCACACTCTTATTTAATATCAGACTCAAACTCTATTACTTCTTATTCCTCTTCCTCACTTTCCCTTTAAACAAATTGAAAGATTATATCACCTAATTCTAATTTTTCATCTTTCCTGAATGATAAATTTCCAAATATGATTTCTAGTTTGTTAATGTGATGAGTTTCATTGTTATTCTAATACTAAGCCATCCTGACTTTTTATAGCTTTCATAATATATGTTTCTCTATAAATATGATTAATTCTTTTCCCTAAATATTTCTTTATAATCCTTGGTCTTTGATATTTTATATCCAGTTAAAATCATATGATAAATGTCTCTGAAAAAATTCCAGCTTTAGTTTTTAGTTTTTATTGGTATCATACCAAAGTTGTTTATAAATCTGGAGAGGATTGATGTCTTAAAATTCCAAGATATGGATTCCAACTATGAATATGATATGTATATTTATGTATGTCTTACTAAATTGATTTCAGAAAAGTACAAGGAAGCATTCATGGTATTAAATATTCTTTGTCATCATTAGAGTGCTGGAAACATGTACACTTGTCAAAATCCACCAAATTGCATACTTAAATTTTGTCAGGTTTATTGTGTAGAAACTACAATTCCATAAAGCTGATTTAAAACAAAACCAAGAATTACCTCTCTTACTACACTTTTATTTTACTGACATGACTCATAATCATCAGAATCATGTGATTTCAGCACCATCTCACCAACGGGTTCTGTGCTCAGGATGCTGCACTGGTTCACTGTTGTCCAAACCATCCAACCTGCCCAGTGCAGGGATAGACACCCTGGAACACAGCAGGAAGAGTGGTAGTCAGAGGAGCACCTGTGTCAGAGGTTATCAGATGCCTGGTACGGCCCTATTCTTCTTTGTAGTTGGAGACTGGCCATTGCTTATCTTTACTGGGCAATGGTGTAACCCTCTGACCAAGTTGTGAATAGGAAGAAGCTGGCAAAAGTGATGTGCATCCCTTTCCAAATCCTGCCCATGGCCACCCACCTCTCACAGTTCTCCATGCCTTTGTCTCCTCAGACTCCTGAGGTTAGAACACAGCTGTCAGCCACATGCTGGAGATACTAGCATTCCAGGATAGAAGAATCACTACTAGAAAACAGTCTCCCCCATTGAATTGGGAGGCAGGTCTTTTTACAAAAGCCCATCTGTAAGTCTCACTTGAAATATATTAGTTTCATTTCCCAGAACTCAGGGTATTTTGGTTTAGATATACCCCCCCCCCAAAAAAAAACCTCTCATGCATTCAGAGCCAGGGCTTTTGGAAAGTGATTGGGTCAATGGGGCTTTAAAGCTTAGTGTGATATTAGGATGTGGGGTGTGGTCCGAAAAGAGTAGTCACTGGAGGTCAGTTAGAAGGGGGCATCCCTCTTCCCAGCTGCTCCCTTTTCTGTCTCCTGACTGTCATGATGTGTGCAGCTTTCCTTCATGGTTGCTCTTTCACCATGGCCTTGTTGGCTGAGTATGGACTAAACCCTCTAAAGACCAGAAGCCTAACTGAATGTCTGTTCCTCTAAGTTTCAGAAAACAGGTAGTGTATCTCAGCAACAAGAGAATGACTAAGATGGGGATTCTGGAATTTCACATCATGATCCTGAGCAAGAAAGGAGACAGCACTTACACACTTTGTCAGGTTAGGCCGGCAGAGCATCTTGAAAGCAGCAAGGGACGATGGGGAAGGACAGCCCTGCAGAAGAGCAGAGCAGGGGTGCAGGGAACAGGGAGGGGACAGTGCTGCCAGGGGCTCTTGGAGATGCAGCATCCACTGGAGACTGGCAGAACCATAAAGAAAAACTAATGAAAGTCACAAAGGATATAGCTCAAAATGATGACTAAGACAAGGATGAACATCCCCACTTTATTGATAAAGAAATGAAGGTTTACGGATTTTAATGTTTGCCTTTGTAACTAATGTGGTATTAGTTCATAAAAATGCACAATTCATATTTTTGAATGAACGAATGACCATTACCTAAGACATACAATATGTGTAAGCCTTCTCTCAGAGATCAGGACCTTGCCTATTTGGTAGTAAAAAGTGTGAGGCTGTACTCTGAACAGACACCTGTGGTCAGTTATGTTTTTTTAATTGGAGAATTAGTGTGCCCTCTTGGGTGACCTGGACCCCAATCCTCCCTATTGCCTTTTAACTCACTCACTCAGATGTTTGCCATCCACCTGTCTCCTGCGGTCTTTGGCTGTAAAGAGTCCATGACTTCTTCCAGTTTGCTGATCACAAGGCATCTTTTAAACAGAGCTTCTTGATAACCATGTCAAGAGTCTTTGCTCAATTCCTTCCTGTATGATCTCCCCTCTCTCCCATTGTCTGTCACATATATCCTTTGCATTTATTCAAGTTTTAAACATTATAAGCATAAATCCTCAGGCAGTGTAACCCTAGTTACATAATGAATTACAAAACCTAACAAATAGAATCAGAGTTGCACTCAGATATACTATGTACAAATTAGCAGTTGTTATGCATACTTAAGAGATATGGAAAATTTGTGCTCTGAGATTATTAGACAACATTGATGAGCAGCGCTCATAAATTACACTTAACATAATGGTTATAAACAAGTTGCATTTGACAGTCAAATCTAAATTCAGTAGATGCTATTTTTATCAATCACAGGTCTATTGCAGACAATATATTGATACATGATTTCATTTTATGTATTCATTTAAATCTCCCTTAAAATTCATTTCCTTTCAATATATTGCTAATGAACCATGATATAGGTTCTTATTTAGTGCTGTTCTATATCCACCTGGAACATTTTTTAAATGTCTTATAGAACAGATATTCCAGGGATGCACTCATTTTTATCAGAGATTGTCTTAATTTCTCTTTTATTTTTGAAGGAGTTTTTTGGGGTATACAATTCTTAGCAGACTGTGTTTTTCTTTTGATATTTTGAGCATGTCATTCACAGCCTACTGACCTCCATAGTTTCTGATAAAAGGTCATTTGTTAATCATATTAAAGGTCACTTGTGTGTGAGGAGTTGCTTCTTTCTGCTTGCAAGGTTCTTTGTCTTTGTCTTTTGATTCTTTGATTATAATGTACCTAAGCATGGAGTTAGTCCTACCAAAAATTCTCTGAGCTCCTTTGCTATGTGGATTCATATTGGTGTTCTGGTAGGACTAGCTTGAAAACTCAGACCTGAGGCTCATCTGAGCCTCTTTTCTTTCCTAAGCCCTACAGAGTGCTGCATGACCAAACGCCTCCTTCAAACAACAAGAAGATGAGGTGGTTGACAGCTATCACAAAACGGATACTATCTTGCTATGGATGCTTTGTCCTTGCTGGAAGTTTGAATTTTTCTTATTTTTCTTCATTTTTGAGAACATAAGTTTTGGTGAAATGAGCCTGAGTTCAAAGAGAAACATCCACAATAAAGAAAGTGAGGTGTTATCTGTGAAGAGATATTCTGGGCTCATTATTGCTCATTATCTGTGTGCTGATGGCATGAGTTCATTTGTCCTGTGAGATCTGTTCCCACAGCACCTCTCAGGTTACACTGAATCCCTGCATTGCAAAATGAGAGTTGTGAACTGGCCCTGTGGAGGCTTCCTGCTTCTTGATGTCTCTGTTTTAAGTCCAGTCATTAAACAAGTAATTTGTTAAACAAGGAATGTCTGTATCACAGGGGACACTTTGTGAACTCATGGGTCAGCCTCCCTCTGTAAGGGACACCCTCAGAAGGAAAGTCCAGGACTAGTTCTCTCTCTACACAGGTTTAAACACATGCTGTGAGAAATATCCTGAGAAGCACCCTGCAGATCCCACTGACCTCAATATTAGGTCATATCCATCAGCAGTAGGAACAATTGGACCCTGATAATATGAAAAAAACCCAATTTATCTACTACTGTAATACAGTTTGGGCCCAGTACCAACTATGGAATGACAAGAGATAGGTAAAGGAAGACAGTTTAAATTAGGATGCTATCTTAGAGCTAGACTATTTCTGTAAAAAGCATGGAAAGTGAAGTGAAATGCCCTGTGTTCAGACTTCTGTAACTCTTTATCACTGGACAAACCCACTCTGGTGGAGGAGGAAATTGATATCGTTGATGGTCTTGTCCTAAGATCCCTACATGTCTCTCAGGAGGATATGGGTCTCTCCTCCCAATGATGAAAGTAACCACACTGGTGGGTCTCCTCGACCCCCTCATTATAATATTCAAACAGCATCCAATCAAACAAGAGGTCCATAAATGCCTTCAGTCTTTCATAGACAGTTTTCTCAAACATGGTTTTCTCTAATACTCCCATTCTCCCCTTCGTAAAAGCTCCAGAATATAGGATGGCACAAGAACTTCACTTCATCAATGAGGCTGCAATTCTAATCCACTATCTTGTTGCACATCCATGTATAATTCTCTCCCAGATTCCAGAGGACACAAATTGCTTTTCAGTCCTAGACCTTAAAAATTCTGTCTTTTCTATTCCAGCCCACCTGGATTCCCAGTTTCTGTCTGCCTTTGAATGAGAAAAATCTCATTTTGGCAACTTGGCTGGAGTCACTGGGTACAATCTATCAATTGAAGAGACTTATTAACCATGAGTATAGAGCAACAACTCCCACGCCTGACACAAGATCAAGCCAACCCTGACATCCAGTATCAAAACTCTGACATAAGAACATACCAAATCTAAAACTTGGTATCAATTCTCAGATGTGAGAATATGCCAAATCTATCACCTGATGTCAATCTTCTATCTTAGATCAAGTGGGATCACCTGAGTCAACTATCAAAGAAGATATAAAAAGATGGCAACAGTTGACTTCGGGCCACTGTCTTCTTGCTCTTACAGAGGCCCATTTTGCTTGCAGGATGTATCTTCTCTTTTCGCTTCAAAGCGTGCTTTTCTCCTTGAGCATTTCTATTTCACTTTCTTTCCTTTTCTTCTTATTTCTGGCCTAAAATAAACAGTAATCTTTCACATTCACCAATTGTCCTGACTGATTCACTGGGACACTAACAACCTGGAAAGCACTATTGATCTCTACTTCACCTAATAACACTACTACATTGTTAAATTTGTATATTAATTCTAGGAGTATCTTGGTAGACTACTTTGGCCCTTCTATATAAAGAATCATGTCATCTGTGAATAAGGATTGTTTGACTTCTTCCTTTCCTATCCACATCCCTTCTACTTGTTGTTGTTGTTGTTGTTGTTGTTGTTGTTGTTGCTTGATTGTTCCAGCCAAAGTTTCAAAGCTGTCTGGAAAAGGAGTGGTGATAGTGGATACCCACTGTATCTGAAGGAAGAGCAGTGAATTTACCAATTTCTGCCCTGATAGGCTACACACATTTGCAGTGCTGGACAAATGAAGGAGACTTTATTGTTTTCTTCACTTATTACAGGGAGGCAGGAACAAAGGTGAATGCTGATAAACGCGGAAATAGGGCCGCAGAGTACCAGAGAAGGAAGCCTTGGGGAAGGTGAAGATGTGGGAGCCAGTGGTCATGTTGTAGAAGGACACAGCTCCAGCCTCATAGTCCAGAGCAACCCCCACCACCAGGGGGCGCTCACACAGCTCAAGGGCAGTGAAGGGAGAGGTCAGTGCTACATAGCCATTCTCTGCGCACCTTCGGATAGACCAGAATCCCAGCTCAGGTGCCTGTTTCACAGTGAGGCCCCGCTCCACATTTTCCATACAGATTCCCACATCCCAAGCTGATCCTTCTCCAACATCCACTTCAAAGAAGTGTCTTCCTGAAGTGAAGCCCTCACAGCCCAGCACACAGGGGAAAGTGGTGAATCTCCTGGAAGAAGACTCAAGGTTCCTCTGGCTGCATGCACAAAACACTTGTCTCCGATCCTCAGACAAAGTTAGGACAGGGTGAGCTGTATTTGGATCCAGTGTCACACCAACTATAAAATAAATAAAAATTCACAGTTTTTATGGTGGTAATAACACAATGTATTTTAAATAAAGTCTCCCTGTGTTTGGGTCCAATTCTTGTTTTAACTAGCTATGTAAGCCAACAGTAAAGTGAACGTCATCACATCTGGTGTAGTGATTCATGGGGAGAAACTAGCGATCTAATGTTTGCCCACCACTTAGTAAAATTCCTAGTAGTTAGTAGCTACCTAGAAGGGGATAGTAATAATGTTATCAAAAATCAATCTTCACCATCACCAATTTAGTCATTCATAGATGCCAAGGTCTAGAAGTAACCAGACTGAATATCGTTCCTGTTGTCCAAAAGCCTTCTTCTTTCCTGAAAATCACCAGGGATCAGAAAATAGTGCAGCTGAATTGAACTTTTACCCATCTTCACTTCATGACAACATATGCATACAAGAAGAAATCAGCAATGGGCTGAGATAATAATTATAACTACATATGCACCGAACACTGGTGCACCTAGCTTCATAAAACAAACACTACTGAATGTAAAACAACAGATAAACATCAACACAGTTATGGTAGGGGATGATAATGCCCTACTATCACAAATAGATAGATCCAACTAGACAAAAAAAATCTACAAAGAAATATGAGTTGCACCACACCTCTGAACAATAGATTTAAGAGAATACACATTTTTCGGGGTAGCACATGGATCTTTGTCCAAAATAGATCAAATTCCAGCCCATAAACCATACTTAAATAGATCAAATGATGCTACGCATACTATCAGGTCATAGTGCAATGAAACTAGAAATCAATGGAAAAAGAATCCACGGACATTATGCAAGAGTGTAAACAACACACTGTTGAATAATCACAGAACAAACCAGTGAAGAATTTAGCCTGCTACTACAATCAAACAATAATGCCAGCACAACATACCAGGACCTATTGGACACAAAGGAAGCAGTCATAAGAAAGAAGTTTGTAGCTATAAATTCCCACATCAGAAAAACATATTGAACACAAATAAGGTGTTACCCAGGTGTGGTGGTGCATGCCTATAATCCCAGCACTTTGGAGGCTGAGGCAGAAGGATTGGTATGAGTTCAGCTTGAACTGGATAGTAAAACCCTATCTCAAAATGACAAAAACAACAAAAGTGCATGGTATAAAGTAGGATTTGAAACACCCTCATTTCAGTACAGTTCAAAAGAGTTCCCTGGAGTAGACAGACTGAAGGGAACCAGTCCTTGAATTAGTCAATTGATGTTCACGTCTTTGTAAAATTCCTTCCTTTTAAGTGTGGGCAGGGCCAGAGCACTGCTTCTGACCAGCAGAATACCACAAAGATGACGGAATGTAACTCTTGTGATTTCAATTCATTATTTACAGAACAGCTTGCCAGTATATTTGCTATGGAGACTCCTTTTCCTGGTTCCCGTTGAAGAAAACACTTGATCATGTGTATGCCCATCATGCAAGGAGCTGATGGGAGGACCCTGCAGCTGAGGGCAGCCTGTAGCCACAGCCAGCTAGAAGCAGGGGCCCCACATACTGCAACCCAAGGAGAATGAATCCTGCCAGCAACCTAGGTGAGTGTGGGAGGGGATCTTCCCCAGGAAAAAGTCAGGATAAAAATCCAGCCTGGGAACACCTTTGCTGCAGCCTCTGGAGACCCTAAATAGAGTCTCCCCACTCCAGCTCACTGAGCTATGGTCAGATTCCTGACTCACAAAGACTGCGAAGTAATATATTTATATTGCTTTAGATAATTTTGGATATGTGTAAATGACAATAACTCATGCAGACACAAAATCATTTTACATTAAGTCAAATTTTCTAGCCAAATTAAACATGATAACAGCTTCCATTATCACTATTTTTTAAATTTGGTAATTATCTATATGAATTTTTGAGGATTTAGGCAGCAGTGACTAACAGAAAAAGGAATAGTAACCCTGTGTGGTGGTGCATGCCTGTAATCCCAGCACTCAGGAGGCTGAGGCAGGAGGATTGCTATGAGTTGGAGGCCAGCCTTGGCTACATAATGATCTCAAGGCCAGTCTAAACTAGATAGCAGGACCCTATATCAAAAAACAAAAACAAAAGCAAAAAAAAAGTCATAAGTGTTGGCTTGGATCAATAAAGCCTAGTAACTATTACATTTTTAACATTCACCATTGCTATCTGCATCAGATCCCTAATATTAAAAATAGTCCAATATGCTCACCCACCTTTCTTGCACTTCTCTCAGAATTTGAATATTCACAAGAATCATTTGGGTCCCACCTAGCATCATACCCTGGGGCTCATCCCCTGCCAGACAAGTGCTAGAGGCTCACGTGTGTGAATGCAGTGCATTTTCAGCACAGCTCCATGAAATGGGACCGGGAATAATCTCTTTTCTCAGATGTGGAATTTGAGTGGTGGGAGTTGCCTCAGATAACAGGGTCACCAAAGCAGACAGCAGGAACTGGAGGGTTCTATAGGAGAGTAAGATGTAATACATATTCATCCTCTGAGTACACAGGACAGAGTGAGTCAGCTCTGCTACAGGTATCCATGTGATCTGTGCTTCAGGCTGCCCAGGATGGTGGTGCCTGTGGTGACTGTGTATGGCCCCTCCTATTACAGCCCTGATGGAGTCCCAAACTGTCTCATACCTTGACAGTGTCTTAACATTGTCTTCACATCCAAGTAAAGCTCAGCAACATCACACGTAGTCTGAACCTCCAAGGAAAAGACCTCGGGAGCCTCCAGCTTCACAGCACATGCCCTGAAAGAAGTAGAGGCAGACTCCACTGTGGTCTTCTTCATTCAGCTCTGTCCACCGGGACCCTCCCTTCTTGTGTTTACATGGGACTCACCTGCTCAAGGTACCTTTCACATCCTACAAAGAAACAAAAACAAAAGATGAGTGTGTCAGAACCAGCACTCCATGGGTGGTGGCATGTGAAGCAGCTACCTGTAAATGCAACCCCCCAAGGAGGAAAACAGGACCAAGCCTGAGACACTACTGCAGAATCAGGAGCAATGATTATCCCACTTGGTCTCTGTCCACTCAGTTAGAGGCTGTGATGTCCCTAGAGAAGCCTGTGGGGAAGAGCAGTGGCTACAGTGGCATCAACCTGTGGCTGCTGGGGTGTGAGCAGGAGACTTACTCATGCTCCCTCTGGTAAAACTGGCTTTTAGGACCTGATGTCCTGCAGAGGACACAGAGATCACTTGTCACCAAGGTACATTGTGGTGACTGGATATGAGGCTCCTAAGACTGCGTCACCAAAGTGGTGGCATCAGTTATCACAGAGTGGCAGTGCAGATGTGCCACCTTCTCAACCTAGGGTGTGACTTCAGTCCCACTAGTGAAAGCCAGAAGTAACAGTTCCTGCTGTTCATCATAATGGGATACATCCTTCATGCATCTGTAAGCCCCACAATAGCGCTAGGTGCAAGGGCTCCACCAGCAGATCAAGCAAAAATTACTACTCTTTTTGGCTGTCCCACTGTCACTTCTTGATATCTAGGTGAATATTTCAGTAGAGACTGGCAGTCAGGACCTGCAAATGGGTCATGGGAGATATAATGACTCTATGAATATCATACAATATAATATTATATATTATAATATTAATATAATATTAATGATATTCTATGAATATATTTGGCCACTCTGTGTTCATCTGCTTAGAAAAGCCATTTTTCTTTCATGTTGTAGATTCAACTCAGGACCTTGCCCATCCTTGGAGAGTGCTGTACTACTGACCAGCATTCCAGGAATATTTTTAAAACTTTAATTTCAGACTCACTAAGTCAGCCTCGTATTTGTACTGCTCCAGCTTGAGCCTCCCCAGTAACTGGGATTACATGACTGGAGCGCCATTCTGTGGCGAAGTATGTGTTAATACTTCACATAGACCAGTGAAGCCCCCCTGATGATGTGCCTGTATAATCGTAGAGGCGTTACCTAAATTCCCTCACAAATGTCCACATGGGAGTGGAAGCAGGTTACACCAGTCTCCCTCTGCTTCCTCACCACTCTTCTCAGAATCCTCCTTTCCTTCCCCAAGGCCACAGCCTCACCTGCAGCAGGTTCTGGGCTGAGCCCTGACATTTTGCCTCCAGTTTCAGGATGTGGCTCTTGAGCTCATCGCTCTTCTGCTGCAGGTTGGCCTCACTCTCCTTCAGTCTCTTTAGCATCTGCTCTTCTTCTTTCTCCAGCCTCCAGAGGTACAACTGCTCCTCCTCACGTAGAAATTTATGGAGATTCTCAAACTCCAACTTGATTTTTTGTTTCCGAGTATCTACGTCATTCTAGAATCAAGAAAGTACAGTCAGAAGTGCATATAAATGAAGTGTCCGTGCTGAATGAATGGGTAAACAAAATTTGCACATATATTGCACATATATTTGAGCCTTACCCCACCTTAAAAAGAATGGAAATCTGACCCAACCTTCAAGGATGAACCTAGAGGACTTTCTGCTAAGTAAAATGAGTCTGAAACAAGGGCACAAACAGTGTAGATTGTGCTTACATGAAGTATTTACAATAATTAAATTCATAGAAATCGAAAACAAAAGAATAGTTACCAGGTGACTAACAGGAGTAGAGATGAGAGTTTAGGTTTAGTGGGGACAGAGTTTCATTTTTCAAGAAAAAAAACTTCTGGAGGTGAGTGTAGTGATGATTTTGCAACAATGGTAGAGGAATTAATGCCCTGAACTGCACACTTAAAAGGTAGTAAAAGTGGCAAAGTGTTTATTATGTCTATTTTACCACACACAAAAAAGAAAGTATGTTCTCTTCCTGTGACATAATATCCCATAAGTCACTCAAGCTGGAAGGATGTCCTCAGCTTCCTGCTGGCACTCAGATATTGGAGAGATTGACCCTGACTTCTTTTCTTTTTCTAAGCACCCCGGCTGGTAGCAGAGTCCCTGATTCTTGACAGTGTGAGACATCAACGAGACAGGCTTGTGTTACTGCTTACTGAGAAATATTCATGTACCTGCTGGGGGTCATTTTATTATCCTTATGTATAAGATGCCAGAAATGCATAATGTATCTCATTAGACGTCACTTTCATTTGTCTAGATGAGAGCTGCAATTGTCAGGAGCGCTCTTGAAATACCTGCAGGATTTCAATGACTACAATGTTGTGATAGAATTCAATCAACTTAGCAAGAAGTGGAAGTTTGGCAGGAGACTGGGTCACCTGTAACTTTTGTACTGAAAGGCTTTCCTGAAGTGTTAGTTACACTCAGTGTTGCCCCTTGTGCAAGGTCCTAGCAATGTGAAAGCAAAGACTGTCCCCTTGAAGCTCTGATTAAACCTTCATACCCAAAAGAGGCAGAGGGTAGGAAGGACCCTGGAAGAGGCAGAATGGCTCACCAGCCTGTGGACTTGGACTGACAGTTAAAGGATTTCAAAGATACTCCAAGGAATGTGTCTCTGAAACTGTGGAGCCCAGGGAAGCCACGGAAACCTGTAAGCCTTCAGTCTGCAGGTGCAAGGGAACAGGCTCTTTTAATAGCTACTATCCTCCTTACCATGCAAGTCAGTTCCTTGTTGGCCAGCCTTGGGGCAACCTGATTTCTGAATGGCCAGAGAGGCAGTTTCTCCAACCTTGCACTTGGTAAATGAAACAAGGGAATAAGTTTAAAGTCTGTGCGCCAGAGGATGCAATTAAAATGCCAAATCCAAACAAGCCTATCTTTGGGGAAATAAACACAACAGTTCAACTTCTCCTGAATGCACTAGCAGGAATCTTAGTCAATTTGTGTTAGAAGGTTAAAGGTTTGATGATAGAATCTCAGGGGCATAAAGAAATATAGCATAAAAACAACTATTTTGTTCCTCAGGTTTGTGCTTTACCCTAGTCATTCCCCATGCCTAAGCACTACAATGGAAAATAGTTTGAGACCAATGACCTCAGATGCTTACCTGCCACTCAGTTATCTGTGTTGCCCTGAATGTTTTCTGATTCATACATTCTGTATGGAGTTCACTCAGTTTTGCCACAGCTTTCTGGAGCTTTTCCTGAGAGGAAAATTGGGTGAAGAAAGCTTATTAACTTTAATTACTCATTAGACACCTAAGAGAAAGCCCAGTACTCTAGGAAGTATTAAAATACGATGAATAACACCCTTCATTGAGTTCTTCCACTCTGTTGGAGAACAAAGTGTTGGGGACTGCATGGTGGTGACATGGATCTGCTCAGTATCTGGGATGGTAGTAGGATTTTTAACACAATTTGTGCACTATGGAAAAAGAGTCTTGGTAGGACTGAGTAACTTGGACAAGGTAGTATAGAGCTGGGAGCAGTGGAGCTGCACTGACCACTACCATGGCTAACCACGTCCACTAGCGCAGTGTCACTATGGAAAAGTTAGACACAAAGATGGTCATCTGGGAAACAAGATCTTAGAAAATAATGTACTGAAGAAAGCACAATCAAATCCAGAGTGTCTCGTATACATGGAACGTGGTAGGCATTATAGGCAGAAAGGAAAGAAGATACCATCTGAAGTTTTAGAAACAGTTAATACATTTAGGACACTTCTGGTATGTTTAGAGAACAAAATAATAAAAACAAGTTTAAAAGCTTTTGGTATCTTTGTCAATGTTTTAGGTTGTTTCTCAAAAATGGTTTTCCATATTTTTCTTGAATTCAGTTTGAAGCGGATACAAAATGGTCATCATCTTCAAAAATAGAAGTGCTGTCCCTTGTCCTCCCTAAGTCCAATAGGTGCATTTATGAATTCCCTAGCATGCTCAGGAAAGTGCTAAGACTACCTGGTTTAGGAAGATTGAATTGTCTGCCTGTATGCCATGTGCAGTTTTAAGCTCTACATATTTTAATGTACTTAAATGTGTTATGAAGGGAGAAATTTCCCCCACCTGTAGATGGGGGAAACCAAGCCATGAAGACATTAAATAACTTACCCCAAAATGTGCATCTAGTAAGTGTCAGAAACTAAGATTTTGTCCTCAGCTTCCTGCCTCTGGGGCTGACAACCACGACCCTTCTGATCTGTAGCAGGGCCGAGGACTGGGGCAGAGGACTAAGCTGGCTCCTTGCTTCACCACCTAGGTCAAGCTTTCCAAGTTCTCAGGGGACACGTAGGAGCCACCAAGAAGCCATCTCCCACTGACCCTCCGCAACTATTATTTCTAAATCTGTGACTATTCTGGAATTTTGTTTGCATCTGCCCTCTCACTCCGTTTCTGACAGAGATAATCTGCATTTTACTCCCCGAGATTCCCTTTGTTTTCGCCTGCCAGGATGATGATTTCAATGTCAGTGACCTTCACTCCCCAAATGAAATTTTCTAGTCATGGAACACTGTGGTCTAGGGTCTACACACAGAGCTGACTCTCAGGTCTTGGGTCCTGGTTCTTTGCTTCTTCCCCACCTTCTTGTCTTCTGCATATTCCCCATGGCCTGGTCACAGAGAGGCAGGAGCCCCCATGAGTGTGCCTTTGCATGTCAGTCCCTCTACCTGGAAACAGTGCAGGGGTTAAGTTTATGTGTCCTTTAGGAGTCACTGCTAGGATGTACCACTCCCTCCCTTCCTGCCATTATCACCACCCAATCCCAGATATCCAAGCAGTCACTTTGTTGGGCCGTGCCTCTACTGGACACTGGGATCCCCACAGGTGATGTGTCCTCTTCCACTTCATTTCCAAACGCTCCTGCAGAGTCTTGCACACTGTGATTTTTTCCAATTACATACAGTGAAGTAGCTACAACACAGGTGTTTGCTTAAACAAGGCCCAGGACAGGAAAAAGCCCACAGTGACACTTGGATGGGGACAGGATGGGGTCAATAGACAATTTGGACTGGATTCAGAAAAGAGCCATCACAAGTCATTTTTCAGAACACCATGGTAAAACCTGTTTCAGGGTTCTAACCTTAGCTTCAGAGTCAAAACCCTCAGACCTTGGGAGCAGCACAGGACCAGTGTCACTCACCTTGTAGCCCTGGCACACGTCCTCCACCAGCACTGTAGCATGCCCTTGGTGCTGTGGTGCCCGCTCACAGCGCCAGCAGATGAGCCGGCCATCGTCTTCACAGAAGAGCTGGAGCCGCTCCCTGTGGACCTCACACTCTACATTGTTCTCCATCTTCTCCATCTCCTCTAAGACTTCAATGATTCTTGCTAGATGCTTATTGTACTTCCAGCTGTTTTTAGAGAATGGGCACTTACACTCAGGACACAGGAGCAGCCGCGGCAATGGTTCCTTTGTACAGAAACCCCACATACACAAGTTGCAGTAGCTGTGTCCGCAGTTGAGGCTCACCGGATGAGCCAACAAGTTTGAGCACAGGAAGCAGGTGGCGATCTCCTGCATCTTCTCCATGGGCATGGCTGAGGACATGGCTTTGCCGGAGCAGCTCCAATGTGGATCTAGAGGTGAAGATGAATCAGACAGAATTGCCACAGGCTTGGCAACACGGCTGACCTGAGCCTGTGTGGAAGGAGCTGGCTGCCCTCAACACATGTTGCAGTCTTAACTCTAGAATGAGGAAAGGCTTTTCAATTTAGAAAATTTGTAAGTAAATTTGACCCCATCCTGTCCCCATCCAAGCTGTGTTGTTAATACAACAGAAACCGTAATGTGTGGATATTTAAATTTAACTTCATAAATATTCAGTAAAATTAAAAATCCAGTTTCTCTGACTTGCTAGACACATTTCAGTTGCCCAACAGCCCCTTGTAGCTGGTGTTTATAGGACACTCGGCCAAAGAACATTCCATCAGAGCATGACGCTGCATGTTGCAGCAGGAGGCACAGATCATTAAGGCCTTGGGAAACTCCTTGTTCTAAAGAATGATTAGCATCATAATTATCCCTTTTTACTTGGTGGGCAATATGGAGGATCTGCGTAGAGCAGCCAACTGGACTCCACCATGATCCCCACTCCCAATCCATGCATTATAAGAGATTAGGTCCATGAAGTGCAACGGAGACCCAACAAGGAAGATGACAAATATAACCAAGGCAATCAGAAGAACTAGTTTATTCTTTTTTGGGTCTCCTCTCTCAATTTAAGAAAAAAAAACTGGAAAGAGGCCTGGAAGGATACAGAAGCCTGGTTATTTACGGGACGTTGCGAAACCAGGAAGCTTTTACCATGAGAGCTATGAACAGGTTCTCTGGCATTTCCTGAGGAAGAGGCCAGGGCCCTGCAGTCAGCAAACACTCTCTCCACTGCCACCGCCACCAACTCTCACACCCACCCGGGCTCTGTCCACCGCCCACAGGACCCAAACCTGCGCTTTTTAGGAACACACTGACCTACTTGATGCTAGTTCCTTCGAACGTTGTCCCGTCTTGGAGCCCAGGCAGTAAGTTACGTCAGAGAGCGAAAAGAGAAACTCTGGAGGGAGGCGGGGCCACACAGTCGGGACCAATGAGGAGGCTCGTTGAGGAGACAGCGCGCTCAGCTAGTGCTGAAAGCCAGGGAGAACACAGCGGAAACAGCCTGTTAAAGCGGCACGTTTTAAAAGTGAGCTAACGTCGCGGATTTCTGCGCTTTGTTGGGCTGAACGCCCGGTACCTCCCTGCCTCCCTACGTGCCCGCCCACCAGTGGTGTGGCTGTTGTCTTCCGTTCTCGCAGCTTGCTACTGAAGTTTTAGACTCTGAGGAACAGTTGAAGCGCACCCACCACAGGAAAATAGAAACGGAAATCACCGAACCTGAACTACCCGGGCTGTGTAGTGCAGCCCTCCTCTCCTGATGACTGTTCATGCCAAATGAGGCTCTCCGAGATCGACCTGTTGAAATCTATTTTTGCTTTCTCTCTCTCTCTCTCTCTCAGGAAAAGCAGGATCAGAAGAGATTGAGAACTAGAACCCTGAGGTCTTTGAGTTCAATATTAAATACTTTACTAGTATCTGGCTCACTTGAGGTTTTTACATCTAGAGATCAGAGTACAGATAACAAATAGCCTACGTGCTCCTATAGGAAATCAATCCAGTGTGTCCACCTGCAGAAATCGGAATGTCTGTCCTGATTCCTGATGGGACAAATATCATGTGGCAAAAGCCAAGAAGCCATCATCCTTCCTCTGGTGCTCCAGGACAAGCAGTTCCTATCCAGTATCATGGCTGCTCACCAGAACCAGTGGTGGCACAGTGGTAGACACTACAGCAGGGCCCTTTCAGATTGCAGCTTTGTTCTCTACTAGTCCTACTGCATGGACAAATTATGCATTGTGTTCTAGGGATTTTTCTTTTTTTTTCTTTTTATTTATTTTAAACAGAATAAAACAAAAGAGGGAAGAACAAAGCATATCACAACAGAACAACATAAGCAACACAGCAATTTACAATAAGACAACCAGACGTTAACAGTAGCTATCAAAATATCTCTTTCTCTGCTATAGTTGAGCATAGTTTCAAATACCACAATATCAAACATACCAAAATAGTATAAAACCATTCAAAAGAATGAAAGAATTACAGGACATTCTGAACCGAATAACAGAGAATGATCAATGGCTACTATAATATCTCATTTTGAATAAAAAGATTTTTTTATACTATCACATATATTAAAATCCCAATAAGACACAACATGATAGAACCAATGGTAATAGCAGAGTAGAAGCATGGTAGGACTTCTAAGGAAGACGATATTAAATCAGCAATGGCTGCCATAATGTTTTCTGCAAAACAGCTGTTCATACCATCACGTATAATAAAGTCAAACAAAACAGATTAAAACCATTCCAACTGATGAATGAAAACATTGAAAGGCTTCAAAGCAGTGAAATGGGAAATCATGATTACCATAAAATTTTATATACTGTTACAAACTCTTATACTAGGGAGACTATACGGTATTTACACATGTGAGTTTGGTTTATTTCTCTTACGAGTATGGTCTCAAGTTGTGTCCATTTATTTATAAATATATCAATGTGATCATTCTTTATAGCTGAGTAGTACTCCATTGTATAAAAATGCCACACCTTTTTTATCCATTCCTCACTTGATGGGCACTTAGGTTGTTTCCAAGATCTGGCTATTAAAATTGTGCTGCTATAAACATGGTTGCACATATATCACTGTAGTATGATGTTTCCAGTTCTTCTGGGAATATGGCTAGAAGTGGAATAGCTGGGTCAAATGGGACTTCCAAACCCAGCTTTTTGAAGAGTCTCCAGACTGACCTCCACATCAACCACTGGTTGCACCAGTCTACACTCCCACCACCAGTGCAGAAGAGTTCCTTTTTCCCCACAGCCTCTCCAGCATTTGTTGTTGGTAGTTTTTTTTAATCCTGGCCATTCTTTCTGGGTTGAGATGGAATCTCAGTGTGGTTTTAATTTGCATTTCTCTCATGACTAATGATGATGAACCTTTTTTCATGTATTTATTTGCCATTCATATTTCTTCATCTGAGAACTGTGTATTCATTTCAGATGCCCATTTTTGGATTGGGTCTTTGAATTTCAAGGGTCTGATTTTTTTTTAATTCTTTATAAGTTCTAGACAGAAGTCCTTTGTCTGATGGACAGTCCATTAAGATTTTTTTTCCCAATTTGTGGGTTTTCTTTTCACTCTGCTGGAAATCTCTATAGGGATTTTTCAAGACAATAGTTTCACAATCCAGTACATTATGGAACCAGTGGTAAGTTAAGCACTTACTTCCTCCAGGATAAAAGTAAGGAGGCTTCTCTTGAACTCTTGTTTGAGCTGATAAACTACTGATGGTACCACATTCACCAAGAGAGTGAAATTGAAGTGTGTATGGACTTTTTCTGAGACACTCAAGGTACTTGTATTAGTGGCAGGGATAGTTTAAGTATCACAGGGTCTCTCCATATCACTGACAAATTAAGAGGACAACTACTTAAAAGTGGCAGAGTGTATCCAGTGATGTTCGGGAGGACATGGCATGATTTTACTGTAATCCAGAAAATGATAGGATGAGAATGAAGTATAGTAGACAAGAATTTTGGGCATACTTGAGTGCCATGAATGAACATGATGCATTTAAATGGGGTCAACTATGAAGCCTTATCCACGCTACCCCCTAGCAATGTCAACCCTACCCCCATAGATTTTGAGAATCCTTCTGTGGTGAACACATGGATGGAGAATGTCCTGAGCCTATTACTTGACTAACTGAAGAAACTAACTCTTGAGGTCTAAAAGACATCCAATTTATGATGTGGAATGACCAATACATCCTTCTCAGCTCATTCTTAGGGAGAGATACAGCAAGGAGATCTCCCTTCTTCTGTTTTATGTGGCTTCCATATTTACAGATACTTGGTAGGGTCCCCATTTGGGCTCCTCCACCACTTCAAGCAACTTTAACATCACAAATCATCCACCCAGATGGTGCCAGCTCAGCAAAATTTTATCCTGAAATTTGAGATTATAAGAATCCATCTCAGAATGGTATTCAATATCTGTTTCTGCAGAGTACGAAAGTTACCAAATCCTTCATAATTTTTTTTCGTAAAACTCTGTTTGAGTTTAAACACAGAATTATTTAAATATTGAGAGTCCAAAACCAATCTCTTTGGGAGAAATATAATAGGAGAAAGGAATATATGAACAGGAAAAGGTTCTGTGACAGTATAGTAAACCAGAGACATGTATTTCATGGAACAACCCAGGATGTGGTAGATGGAATCAGCCACACAGCTTTGACTCTTTGAGTCTATGAAAATTGTGCTGTAGTGTTTGGACAAGGCAGTTATTTTGCAAAGGAAGAAAGCGGCTCTTGTAAGTTCTAAAAAGTCCTCCAAACTCATCCATTTTGGGCTTTTGGCCTAAAGTCTAACTGACAGAAGCTCCATACGCAATCATGGCTTGAGAAGGCATCTCCAGTCAGTCCTGGCACCAGCACCAGTGACCTGTGTGACTCTCGATAATTTCTTTGATCTTCAGATTTTTGTCCTTTTTAAAGATGATCAGAATTACCCTTATTTTGTTATCCAATATGAAGACATCAGTAATACCATTTCCATCTGAAAAGTCATGATATTGCTATTATTTTATATGAACCCAAACCAGCCTGTGTAGCAGGTTTTAATAAAGGGAGATGATGACTGGATAGGAATCAGCACTGGGCAATGCTAGGCCACTTTTCAGGCCCATTTTGTAAATCCTACAAAGTGTAATTTCTTAAGGAAGTCAAGTTTTAAAAGGAACACTCATTCTTTAATTATTTACTAAGTGTTGTTAGTACACTCACTATGGAGAAGACCAGAGTTTGCTTCCTTCCACGTAGCTTCTCCAAAGTACTTGTTGGATTGAAATTATTGTTAAAGGTGAAAATCTCACCCTTATGGCTGCCTTGCAAGATGCAGCTGGCTCTTTGCCTATCTTTATTCTTTATTCTACTTAATAAAAACACGAACTTGGAAATTGTGTCCTGCTAGAGCTGCTTCTTCAGTTCAGAGAGACAGCAGCTGGATCTACTCCACTTAAACAAAGAAAATCCCTGGATTTACTGAAGTGGAAGTGGTTGCTCACAAAATAACTTACCACAGTATTGTTCAGCTACCAAGTTTCCTACTCCATTTGCAGTTGTTTCGTCTACCCCAACTTTTCAGGAACTTCTGTGTTGGTTAAAGCGAGCTGCTGCTATCCTGGTGTCTCAGTTCCTCTGTCTGTTTGAGCACCTCCTGGGGCTTCCATGCCATTACTTATTGCCCCAACTGATCCTGTTGTTCACTGCCATAGGCAAGAAACAGGCAACCATGGCAGTCATTTTCTCATTCAGTTATTATAACCTGATCTTTTCGAGTTAAGACACTTTACCACTGATTATTTAACTTCTATCAGACT
Source organism: Dolichotis patagonum (assembly GCA_004027295.1). Lineage (NCBI taxonomy): Eukaryota > Metazoa > Chordata > Mammalia > Rodentia > Caviidae > Dolichotis > Dolichotis patagonum. The sequence goes on along the minus strand of PVJX010005962.1, from coordinate 60,938 downwards.
TGTTCCATTTTTTTTTCTCCCTCAAGGAAATGAGAGCTTTTAAACATATTTATTTTTCATAAAACTAGGTAAAAGTAAAAGCTATGGTAATTCTTTTTTTAAAAAAGCAGCATATATTAACACATGCACAAACTCCCCACTAGGAAGATAATCTATATATTGCAAACATATAAAATAAAGATTAAAATTTAAAAAGTAGTAAGTTAGCAGTGAACACAAGGACTACATAACCCAGTATACTCCCTGTGACCCCACCACAGGCAGCGGAGGAGCAGGAGGCCTGCCAAGGGCCAGCTCACAGCTCTGAAGTGAGATCTTTCTCTTTTGTCCTCAGCCTTCCTGGACTTCACAAGCCTCCTGACCTGTGGTGTTTTTAGCCCCCTCTAGGTGACTTGTGGTTTTCTCACAGTTCTGATGGGGTGGAGAGGGGAAGAAGCACACGGGCTCCTTGGCGTCACAGCATCCTCCAAGCTGGCCTCCCACTCTGCTCTGTCCTGTGCTGGGTCTCCGTTCCCTCTTCATGGTCTCTCTGCAGGACCCCTATACTTTTCAATAGGTAGACTCACCCACCCAAACAAGAAATAGTAGCCCTTAATGTCCCAGCAATGAGTGCCCTTGTCCTAAGTCCCTGTGGCTCTGGGAGCCATAACTCCGCTCAGCATGCTGAAGAGAAAAACACTGTGGGGTCGTGAACCATGTCCTGGGTCACTCAGTTGCAGGGTCTCTCTTATCAAATCATAGCACAAAAATGTCACCACCTCAGATAGAATTATTATTGACTGAGAAAAAGAAGATTGCCAACTTGAATACTCATGACTGAGTATTCCCTCTGTGGGAAGAGTCGGCCCCACATAACCCTTGAGGCTCCTTTGGGCATCTTTCTCAACCAGTCCACCCTGCTTATACCTGTGCCCTCCCTCATCCCAACCCCTCCAATATGCCTTTATTTTCCTACCATGGCATATTTCACTGAATACATATTTTTGATGCTTAATTTTTGCTCTTCCTTTGAGTAAATCCTTTTCAGTACTCTCTGCTGTATGATCCTAAAAGTCTGCAGCAGTTTCAGGCACAGTGATGTGTGGTAAATGAAGGAAAATGGGTGAACAGCATTGAATGCACACCTTTGGAGGCATAGCCACACCTGTGTGTCTAATGTGTGTGATATGGCATGAGTGGATGTGGCTGTGTGTTCTGGATTATATGTTCATGTGTGGTGATGATTTTAGGAAGGTTAGCATTGCAAGTGGTACCGGAAGACTCCAGAATGCATGATGGTCATTGGTTTTCTGCAGAGCTGCCTCACTCCACATTATGAGATAGATATAGAGATGGTTTGGACTGGGAGAAGATGAAAAGGGAAGTATGAGGAGTACTAAATTTCTGGGGATGAAAATTAGGAGGAGATCTAGCAACATCAAAGAGTCAAAGTGACAATGATAACAAACTTTCTAGTTGATAAATCATAATAGAATAAGTACCACATAGAAGTAGAAGAACACAGGAATGAAGAATGTAAAATATGGGAAGGGGACAGTTTTGAACAATTCAGAATGATGGGCCTGGCAAAGCACATCCGCTAAGAAAGTCTTAAGGATACTAAAGACTTTTCTTGGTTCATGCTTAACTATCACAAGACTATGAAATACAGCTTTTAAATTTCCCTGACATGGTTGAATATCAACTAAATCCTGTTCTAAGGGTGAGCTGAAGTTTAAAGTGGATAATTTCCTTGCATAGCCTCAGAACCAGCTGATAATAATGCCCCTAAAGGCAGTTAAGGTTCTTGAACAGTTTCTATGTTCCAAGCCCAAAATATTACTTAATAAAGTTCTTCACCCAAATAAACAGTGTGGGGATTAAAGGCTAACAAGTGAAAGGAAAATCTACTAGAGGCTTCAGTAATCATTGGCACAGAGCACAGAAAGGATCACTGCACTTGGACAAAGGTCAGTAGAGGTTCTTCAGGGAGAGAATGAAGGGAAAGGAAAAAGCCTGTGGGGGTACAGTCAGCTTACATTAGTATATGCATAAGGAAACTCCACAGGAAGAGGAAATACAGGAGAAGGAGAAGAATATTTGAAAAAATAATGGCCCAAAACTTCCCAAATTCAAAGTTCAATGAATTTCATGTAGGATAAACTCAGAGATCTCTATCTATACACAGTGTGATCAGTGAGTAAAAGACAAAGAATTTCTGGACATGGTGAAATACACCTAAAGTCCAGCACTCAGGAGGCTGAGGTAGGAGGATCCCCATGAGTTTGAGGCCAGCCTGGGCTACATAGTAAACTCAAGGCCAGCCTGAACTACACATCAAGACTCTGTCTCAAAAATAAATAAATAAATAAATAAATGATAAAAAATCATGAAGGGAGAAAAAGAAAGAAAGAAAGGCAAGCACTCATATATAACAGACCTTTGAGATAATTAACAGATGACTTCTCATCAGAAACCATGGAGGTCAGGGGCCACATACGACATATTGAAATTTGTCAAAAGAAAAGTCATCCAAGAATTCTACATCCAGAAAAACTATTTCAAACATGGAGAAATTAATGCATTAATGAAACAGAGCCCATCACAAAAAGCCTTGCTCCATAAGAAATACTACAAAAAATGGCTCAGGCTGATATGAAAGGACACAAAAAAGGAGCCTTTATCCACTGGAAGACATAAAGGTGCCAGAAAAGTGTGCTTAAGCAAATATGAAAGCATAAATCTATTTTTTATACATAATTTTTTCCTGCTGTATCTTTTGAAATATCACTAAAATAATAAATATGAGTAGTTAAGCATGTGATATGTAAAAATACAATTTATATGACAATAATAGGACTAAATTTGATTTAGCACTAAATCAAATCAATTTATGTAAAATGCTATTTGAAATCTTCAGAGAAACACCTAGGAAAATAACTCAAAGAGTTTGCTAAGTGAGAAATACTTAGCATGGTACACAAGAAAAATATTTAACACAAAATAAAACAGGAATGGAGAAAAATAATACCAGAAATGAATATAACTCAAAATGGCAGATGTAAATCTTGTTTTATTACCAACAGAGTAAACGCAGATGTATTAAAAACAAGATATGGGAAGAATAAATTTCTAAAAATCCTGTAACTATATACAGGAGGTACATATTAGATAAATTAAAGGATGACAGAGATATAATACAAACACATAACGAGAGCCCTTCCTGGTCCTCATCTCAGTCCAGGAAGTTTATATTTATGAGCCCATGGAAAATTTATTGGAATTCCAATAAGTTAACTCCAATCTACCACTTTCAGTGCAACCCATGGTGAGAATAAAGACACTAAGACATATTTATAGTCAGGGGAACCATGGGGTCCTAAGTCCAGTCAGGATGGAGGTTGACCGGAGCAAAGGTCTCGACCCAGGGTAAACAAAGATTTTTTTGATTCATGAAGAAGGGAATGGCTTGAGAGTGAGTGGCTGTGAGAATGGCGGGAAGTATGGGAGTGCTGTGAGCTGGGCTAGTAGGAGGCCTGAAAGCACCTCTGCAGTGTGCAGAGAGATATGCAGAAAGACCAATCTGCATAACCCAACCGAGGTAGCTTCTAATGTTTTGGGGTTGGTGCTTCAGTTCAGATGTGCAAACTTTTTTGCCCTGGGAAGTCACAGTCTCTTATTTTGAGACTTGATCCCAGATGACAGTGTAGAGCTGTGGCTCTACATCTTGCCCAGCTCAACAATGTTTTGGGAGTCACAGGATGAGGAAACTGTGACAGTCAGCTAGCTTCAAAGATTATGTATCAGCACCTCAGCCAGCCCTATTTACATTGCTTATAGACAATTGAAGGGAAAAGAAATAGCCTAACCAGCTCTGTGCTTATCAGTACATGGAGACAGGACCAGATTTAGCCAAAAGGAAGATAATTGCTGTTTATTCAAGGAAGGTCATCCAGGTGGTCCTCCACAAGTATACACAAAGAAAAACTGGATTAGCTTCATGATAATTAAAAATAAATTTTAAAATTAACTCTTAGTCTCCAAGAAACCAAGAGAAACATTGCATAATCCTGTGTCAAATCCTCAAGAACAGAACAAAATGCACTTAACAATAAAGTCCTGTATGTATGAAATAAAACTGACAGAATCAAACTAAGAAACAGAAAATTTAACAATAGTCTTCGGAGGCCTTCATGACCTAGTTTAAGTACTGGGTCAAAAAGTTGACATAAGACAAATAGTGAAAGAAGAGGTTGAACACACACACACGTACACATGCACACACAAAACCAAAAAAACAACCCCCAAAAACCTAGGTGTCTGGGCCAGTGATTTAGCTTAGTGGCATAAGAGCCTGCCTGGCAAGCACAAGATCATGAGTTCAATACTCAATACAAAAAAATAAAAAATAAAAATAAACAAACCAAAAAACCTAAGTGTCTACCAAACACTAAAGACAGCAGAATACACATTTTTCTCACTTGCGTGCAGAATAGTCTCCAGAATAGATTTTTATGAGGATGTGAAACAAGCCTCAATAGCTTTTTCTTCAGTGTTTAATTTTTATTAATACATCTGTAATTCATAGTGATTACCTCCCTTATAGGAAGTTGGCACATATACATAGTACATCTCAATGACATTTTTTGGCCCATTCTTCTCCCCTGCCCTCATGTTTCATCTCTCCCTGCCCTTCCTGTACAAAAAGATTTGTCTCCCTACTTCCTATCATCTGCCTTTTATTTTTCTTTTTATTTATATTTAAGATTTCTCATATAAGGAAAACCATTGATATTTAAGCTTGTGCATCTGATTCATTTCATTCAATAATATAGTCAACTCGGGATACATGCATTTTTCCTACAAATGATTCATTTATCATTCTTTATAGCAGAGTAATAGTCCATTATGTATATATATCATATTTTCTTTATGCATTTATCTGTTGATTTAGCTATTATGAGTTGTGATACGATAAATATAGATGTACAAATATCACTGTAATAGGATGACTTTAATTCTTTTGGCAAGATACCTACGAGTGAAATTGCTGGGTTGAGTGGAATTTCTTCTGTGCAGCAAGGGAAATAACCAACAGAGTGAAGAGACAATTTACAGAATAGAATAAAAGAGTTTTCCAGCTATTCCTCAGACACAAGACTAGTATTAGAAAATATAAAAAAACTCAAAAAATTAGATACCCTCCAAATAAAAGACCTAATCAAAAAAGTGAGCAAGTAAAATGAATAAATGGCATTTCTCAGAAGAAGTACAAATGGCCAATAAATACATGAGAGAATGTTCAACATTGCTGGTCATTAGAGAAATGCAAGCTGAAACACCACTGATACTTCATGTTACTCCAGAAAGAAGGACTCCCACTAATATAACAACCAAATGCTGGCAAAACTGCAGGGAAAAAGGAACCCTTCTACATCAATGGCTAATACACAAACTGTAGAAATCAACAGCTTTAGGAGAATGGATATCACATACCACATGTTCTTCAACCAAGTAGAGGGAAGACAGGAATCAATGACAGAAAAAATCCTAGAAAATTCTCAAATAACTGCTAATTAAAAACAACACACTACCAAAGCATCAATGACCCCCAAAGGAAAAATCCTCAACAAAATTAGAAAATACTTTGACACAAATGAATATGAAAGCACAGCATGCAAAGCTGTATGAGTCCAAGTGATGACAGTAGTGAGAAGGAAATTCATATCTATTGGCATCTATATCAACTTAGAAAAGTGATCTCAAATGAGGAGCTTATCTTATACAAAGTAAAAAAGAGAAGTAAATTAAGCCCAAAGTGTGTAGGAGGAAGAGAACATTGATAAATGTAGTGGGTAACAATGTTTCACAGATTAGCATGTATAAAAATTAAAGATTTTCATGGATATGTTACAAAAATTAAGACAGTAAATACAATGTGGATAAAGTAATAAGACCTAGAACTCTATGCCAACCAAAAAAGACCTCTCCAAAATGGAGAAATAATGAGACATAAGCAAGAAGGAATCCAGGTGGTCACAGGTGGATGTTTTATGATGTGTTTTGTTGTGAAGGTGTAAGTTTTTAAAATTTTACTTTAAAAGCCAATTGTGATAATAAATGAGTTTGCTTTTTATCAATGAGTTCAGCCCTTAGCTGAACTATTGAGGTCTTGATTGTTAGCATCTGAAGCCATAAGGGAGGAAGTAAGAAAATAAGGGGAAGGTCCTGGCCAGAAGGGAAGAGAATGAAAGCTTTGGCTGAGAATCCAATCTCAGGAGGTCAAACAAACTGGTCCCAGTCATCTCCTGGTGATTTATGTTTTGGGGTTTCTTTTCTAGAAATGATTTCGGTGGAATTTTTGCCCAGTTAGTGCTCAGAAAACTTCTGTCCTGCACTGTATCATTCTCTCCTTCCCTTGCCTGAGGTTTCAGCCTAGAATCACAAAAATGCAGAGCTTGGGGCATGTACTCACAAAGCTCTTTAAGGACATGCCTCTACTCCTTTGCTTATCACATATGAAAACATTACAATGAGATGACTCATGAAGAAACCCAGGCATTTAACAGCAGCTACTAAAAGCAGGATTGACTTTAAAACACGTCCTTTGTAAAGGTTACATTAAATGTAACTCATTAACAGTGCTTAAAACATTGTCTGATAACCACATTGCACAATATCATATCATTTAGGAAACATGAAAACAAAATTAGGGAGATAAATCATTCAAGAAGATGAAAAATGTGCAAAACAAAGAGGAAAAAAGTGATATATCTAAAATAGAAACTAGGAAGAAGACACATAAGAACTGGAAGAGATTTTTAAAAGTGAAGCCCAGTCCTTCAAAATTAGCAAAATAGTTCTTTGGTAAAAAATGACCAATTAAAAAATAAATGGGTGAAGAGGCTGCTAGGACATGAAAATCTGTACTTACTGCTATCCTCCCCCCCCCAAATAAAATAAATAAATAAAATTAGTTCTGATAGTAAACATCTTTCTACAGTTGACATAAAATAAAAAGGCCCACAGAAGACAAAACTTTGCTAAAGTACAGGTAAGGAGATCAGCTCTTCCAGATGACAATATCACAGGAATGAAAGGAACAAAGGTGACATGGAACCATAATTGAGAATTTGCGACAGACTCCAGTGGCTGAACATGTGATATGGAGGCAACACACACTAATGAGGAGGGACAGAGAGCAGATGGTCAGGAAAAATCCCTCCCTGAATGACAGACACTAAAATGGACCAACATGCCTTCAAATGGAAGAGAAAATAAATCTTCCTTCACTTATGTTTTTCTCTTGTTAGTCTCTTTTATGCAAAATTAATTCTTAGCCCTGAACAAAAGTGGGAACCTAATGCAGTAGATGCCTAAAGCATAAGGTAGATTCTCAAGTCTATAATATAAAAAAAAAGACTGTTTGCAAACTAGGAGTAAGGGTGAATTTCTTGAAATAAACCTCCTAAGCACACGTCAGAAGGGAGAAATTAATGATTTTATTACATTAAATGAAAATTTTCTCAATTAGTTAATGATCTACAGAAACACAAACATTGAAAAACAATGAATGATTAATATCAGGACTATTATACATGAAATTTACTAAGAAAATATAGGAGACAAAGAAAAAATGATGAGATGTATCATCTGGCAGACTATACATGAAGAAACTGAAATGCTTAACAATTATGCAAAGAGATTTACAACTGATGATAACAGAAATTGCTGGACAAACAAAGCAATAGTCACTTACCACTTTACTCCCAAGTGGCAGCACTAATCAAACTACTAGACAATGCTGCTGATGGTTGAGAATGTGGAAGACACCAAAACCGGGACCTGTAATTCTCACGCCTATCCAAGAGAACCCCGGGGCACTTGGTTACTGTTGGAATTGGGAATATCTCAGGGAGACTGTGAACAGAGGAGAGGAATGCACACACCAGAGAAGTACTTGGGGGTCACTAGACTTCAAATAAGGGAGACATAGCCAAGTGGAGAGGTCTTAAAAATTCCCAGTCTAGGGACCAAGTGGGGAGCCAGCAACTCTGCAGTCTACACTGTGCAGCACACGTGTGTGTCCCTCCATGGAGCAGCAGATCCTGCCCTGTGGCGGGTGCTGTGGGCTCCACAAGGTTTTACTCTATGCATTGGCTCTGGTGTGGGAATCTACAGAGCTAGAATTAAATCAGTTAGAAGAGGTCACATACAAAAGCCTAGGAGATTGCAATAAAAAGATTCTGAGTTTCTTTGACTGTCTACTTAAATCATGTGATCTTGCATTTAACATGTAGGTTACCTTTCTTATATTTCTATTAAGAACTAGCATTGAGAGAATACAAACATTCTTCAGATCCTCTAAGGGGTTTGGAGACACGTTCTTCCTTGGGTGTCCCTTGTTACCTTTTGAATCTGTAAACAATATCTGGAACAAATTCAGTCACATATCAACCTTAGAAATGAGTAGACTGAATGTGAGTAGTTCCATCACATTATCCTTGTGCTTCCACAGTTAGAGTCTTCCACAGCAAAGGTCCTGTCCCTTAAGACAGCAACCTGGTCCCCTGACCTCAGGCTCTTATAAAGTGCCATCAGGGGAGAAGTCAGGTGCATCAAGGATAGTTCATCACTCTGCAACTATACGAAGTAAGCAGTATGTGGATGAGAGGCCTCGATGGCCACAGAGATGGTCAGGGCTGGTTTAGGGCTGGATGGGGTCTGGGCAGGACAGGATTAGGGCAGCAGGCAGGGTCCTTTGGCGCTTGGATTGTTCCAGACTGTCATCTTGTCTGGTGCTGGGGTCTGGGAAAAGCCTTCGCTTTCCCCAGGGTTCTGCAGTGGGATTCAGGTGGTGTCCTGCCCTCCAGTCCTTCATGTCTTGTGGACTCCAGGAATCCTCTGCTTGGGCTCCCTCTTTTTGGCCTGAGTACCATCAGAACCACCAAGATCCAAAAAGAAAAGAAAAACAAAGAAGAAGGTGTTGTTAGAAGACACAACTTGATGAACAGATTTGTAAGACATAAACTCTTATTCATGACATTATACTTTTGGAACTTTAACCTGTTGCCTCTAGTGTGTGACAAGGGCAAGGAAAGAGTATCACAACCCTTGCATTCTCCTCTGAGAGTCACCTCATGTGCAGATCACTCAATGCTGTACTGGGTCCTCCCCCAGGGAGAGGAACCTGTAGGGAAAGGGACAGTGTAGTTCAGAGGGCCACAAGGGTCCTACTTCCCAATCTGCTCCACCTGTGGACAGACATCCACAGTCTTGGAGGCTCCTTGCTCCAGCCCAAGGAGAGGCCCTTTGAGTGCATGCAGGACCTCATAAGGACAGAGAGCATGGGAGAGGGGACAGATGTTCTTGTGCTTCCCCTGGAGTAGGAGAGGTCCTGAGCAAGACCAAGGAAATGACCCCTGGTGAAGGCCTGGGTCAAGCCCTTCAGCATCACTCCAGAGCTACAGGACATCAGTATCCTGCTTCACACCCTCAACCAAGTCCCTTTTAATTTTCTTGGAGCAGGCTGGGCTTCAGTAGGTCACGGAAGTGCTCTCCAGAGAACCCAAGGAACTACGTGGGTCCTAATCCTTTGGTCTGGGGTGAGACCCACATATTAGTGTCAAAGTTTCTTTCTCATATCTGAAATTGAGTTTTTACCTTTTAAGAGTAATGAAGGAACAGAGAAGAGGCAAACTTAACCCATGATTCCCTCAAATATTAAGTGTGGTGGATAATCAGGTCTTATTTTTCTTCTTACAACTTGCCATAGTCCCCTGAATTGAAACTCAAATTACACAGGGTCAGATAACTCTAAAACAGTGTCACTAGGCAGGAAAAGTGGGAGCTCTTATAGGTTATGGAATGCTGACAGGAAATATGGGATTTGCATCTAAAAGAAAATAAATAATACATAAACAGAAGACAGAGTTTCTCAGAATAAGAGTCCTCTCCTTTCTCAATACCCATCCTGAGTCTCTGGACACAGGGCCCTGTGTAACTCCTGTTTACTGAACAGCAGCTTATTTATCTACTCCATACCATCAGTAAATAAGCAGACAGTTCTGGGAAGAGGCAAGATATTTTATTCACTAGCTCATGAATAGAGAAGGGGAACTGACTCTCTAAAGGAAGCTTCTGCCCAGCACGTCTGCGGTATCTATTTTTGTTGGGATTCAGGAGGGGATATGACATACAAGAAGTACTCAGAGTTGTGATCAGCAGGGGAGATTTCTGGGAATCAGATGCCATCTCTTGTCTTCCTTAATAAGAGCATGGTCAGATATCTCGTGTTACTGGTGACTGTGGGACTTTTTTTTTTTTTTTTGCTTTTCATTAAAATGAGCCTAAGGTGCTCTAGTGTGCCAACATGAGCTGTGGACCCTAAGGAACTAGTCTGGAGTTGGCTACACCCCACCACAGATGTTTGAGATTTGTGCTATCTGGGTGGTTGGCAACAGGAGCACGTGATTATTAGGATTCAGGCTGAAAATTTCACAAGCAAGCAACATCTGACTGGCAGCCCTCCAAGGAACAAGGAATTTCAGCATCCACTTATGGACACCATTGTTCCAATGACGGCTGGCAAAGAGCATAGGGGGCACAACTAGGTAGCAGCAGAAATTCTGCAAAAACCCTGCTTCTTGAAAAGCTCTTTCAGTGTTACTTTCATCACAATTTTCCTTCTATTTTTCACAAGACCAAGAAGTAGGGAACTTAATGATAACCATATTATACCTTCCTGGATCCTGCACAAAGGTGAACTTTTCAGTTACTCCATAGGTGCCAGAAGACTTGAGTTCTACTGTCAGAGGACAAATTAGTGGGTCCTATACACTAGGCTAACATAAGACATGTTCACAAGAGAAAAACAAGTGGAATTTTTTTAACATGTGCATTATGTGTGCACAAGGGAATAAGAAAGAAATAAGTAATATAAAGGAGTGATTAGAACTTTTATTTTCAATATTTTAACAAAAGAGCAATAAACTGTCAGCTAACTCATATGGTAAAAAATTAGGATACTGAATTTTCAAGGTGACAAGTTATGGGAAGGTAAATGTACAGGAAATCTAATGGCATAGAGCCTAGTTCTTATAAGATATGCTGTGATATTTCTTCTGGTACTGATGCTAAGCTAGGAGTCTTTGATAATTAACTGCGGTCCTTGCCGAGACTGAAAGAGGTAGACACCTTTACAAATTTAGGTCCTGCATTCAAGCTAAGAAGGAAGAGAATAGGGAACTTTCATTACATCTGCTTTTCTCACCTGTTTTTAGCTGAAATAATCCCAGGCTGTTTGATACCTTTTAGAGTATCATATTCTAGAACCCTTTACCTGCTGTGACAACTCAGCCTCTCCCCCTGGCCTGATGTGGAGAATTTTTCACATTGGGAGCTTGGCAGATGGTCTGACCTCTTCAAGGTCTCCTGATGCAGAAATGGAAGGCCCAGTATACCTCTGACATCCAAAACAACTCTGGCTTCATTTTCCCTGTTCTTAGAGACAGGATGTCAGAGCCCTTCCACATCAGCAAACATCAATTTGTGTACGAGCTACAGATCATCATAACATTTAGTGATTTTTCCACTATGCTCATCAAATGTACAATTATTTGTGATTTGACTAATTGCACTCTGGACATGCCATTTGCCTACTCAGGTATGATCACATAAAACTGACTAGAACTTACTTTTCCTAAAAATTCCATATGTTAAGATCTGTTTGGTCATAACTGAAACATAAGAAAGACTACCAACAGTCATTCCAACAATAACTATTGACTGTAATTTAAAAATATTTCAAAGTATCTGGTTCTAGCATGGCCTAGAGAAGAGCAATCTCTATCTCTTCTAGAACTCAGTTCTATTAGGATTCATTTTTACTCATAGTCCCTTTTCCAGTTGAAGCCAATCTTAGCTTTCTCATACCCTTATGTGGTGAATCCCAAGGCAAGCTCACAGTCCAGCAGTGTCCAGGACTGCAGTTCCAGTCAATCGGTCAGTGGTTGGAACAGTCACTGCTGTTTTGATTTCTGTACTCTCTTTTGCAGTAAGTGGACAATTGAAAGTCTCTTTCATCCCCCACAGAGGAACACAAATGGTTCAAAGTGGGAAAAGGAGACCTTTTGACCCCACTCATCAGCCAATCTGCAGTGCAAATCAAATTTCTGAGTGCAATGAAAAGGATGCAGAACACAGTAAGTAATCATCATATTAGCTTGCTTTCCCGTCACTCACACTGATTGTCTATGCTATCTTTACAGTCTTTAGATATATTAATTCAATAAAGGTGCTGGAGAAATAGCAATGAGGAAAACTGGCCAAAATTTGCCCTTATGGAATTCCCACATTTTCAAGCCAAGGAAACTTTTCTCCTTTCGCTACTTACCACATGGAGGCAGGAACAAAGGCGAATGCTGATAAACCTGTAAATAGGGCCGCAGAGTACCAGAGAAGGAAGCCTTGGGGAAGGTGAAGATGTGGGAACTTGTGGTCATGTTGTAGAAGGACACAGCTCCAGCCTCATAGTCCAGAGCAACCCCCACCACCAGGGGGCGCTCACACAGCTCAAGGGCAGTGAAGGGAGAGGTCAGTGCTACATAGCCATTCTCTGTGCACCTTCGGATGGACCAGAATCCCAGCTCAGGCTCCTGCTTCATGTTGAGGCCCCGCTCTACACTTTCCATACAGACTCCCACATCCCAGCCTGTGCCTTCTCCAACATCCACTTCGAAGAAGTGTCTTCCTGAGGTGAAGCCCTCACAGCCCAGGACACAGGGGAAAGCAGTGAATCTCCTGGAAGAAACTTCAGGATTCTGCTGGCTGCATCCCCGAGACACTTGTCTTTGATCCTTTGACAGGGTCAGGGCAGGATGAGCTGTATCTGGATCCAGAGTTACGCTGACTGTAACATAAATAAAACCAATCATTCTTTTTATACTGAGAACATTATTTTAAATAAAACTGACCTGTATTCAAATTGAATAATTATTTTTTCCTAGTTATGTCAGCTACACCTATAGAGTAAAAACCTTAATATCTACTGAAGAGAATGTTGGGGAGAATCCAGTGAGTTATTTTTTGCCTATTGTTAGTAGAACTCCTGGGATGCAGTAATTTCCTACTTTCCATCATCATTGTTATCATTTAGTCATTCAGAGTTGCCAAGGACCAGAACTAAGCAGAACATGGTACCCATCCCTGTCCAAAACCCCTCCTCTCCCCTGATGACCTCCAGGGTCACTGAACAGTGGAGTTTCAGAGAGCCTTTCTCCACTTCCATTTCATAGCCAGGTAGATGTACAGGTAAAAATTGTGAAAAAGCAATATAAATAACAAATCAAATGCTGTATCCATACACATACATATTATTTAAAACATTTATAATACAACAAATATGGCATACCTGCTATGTTTTATAATACATAAATTAAAAGCCAGTCCTGTCTATATTTACACATTTTGTTTTATATATATAATATACATTATATTAAAAACATGCAACTGATATATTTTATATACATGGATTAAACTTTGTGTCTATGTATGTTACATGTTATTAGAGGTTTCTCCTCAGATATAAATACACTCAGTAGAGGGATGGTTTCATTATCAACCCAATAAAATCAAGCTGTAGGGAAAACATACAATGCATCACAACAGAACTGACAGATCAGTGACTATAGTAAGGAAACAAGACTGTGTTTATGGAACTTTTAATGAAATACAGGACCTCACTTTTCACATCAGCAGGTTTGATGCATAAGAAAACCTTCCCCACCTACTTAGCAAATGTCTTCCACATCACAATTATGATCCTAATATTCTTAGACCACAACTGGCAGCCAAATTTTCTTTGCCTACTTTTATGAAATCAAGATTCCTCATTGCCCCATGGGTTACATTTACAGTAGTTAGATTTATATCAATTACTCTGGGTAACCAGTTTTTGTCTGGCCACATGATTCATGTACAATAATGAGAACATTATCTTTAAAATGTGCTATCAAGTGTAATATAAATTTATAAATTTCACTTATCCTGACAATGCAACTGGGATTTGACATTGGAAAGTAAAATTTCAAGGTAATTTCACAGATAATCACAGATAAACCAGAGCATTCAAAAGGCTGATAGATATATAAAACAAAACAAAACAACCAAAAAAAACCCCCCTCAGCTTCACTGATAAAACAGGAGAAACTAAAATTAAGAGTACAACTGGTACCATTTCAAGTGTATTAGACAAAAATTACAAGTTATACACAGTGAAACAGGAAGATGTGGAGCAGTTGTTCTCTTGTTTTTTCAACTAAAGAGGTACAATCTCATGATCCTCCTGGATCTAATAACCTTAAGATCTAATAACCATAGTATCTAATAACCTTAAGATGTAAATCTCAAATATTAGCACTTTCCCTCAAGGTATTGATCACTAAATTATGTGTTCTCTTTACAAGGTCTTAGGCAGAATCCTGTGACCAAAGGCATCAATATTTCTGAAGCAAAAGTGTATTACTCAAAGTAAGTGAGATAAAGGATGTTAGCCTCATTATCAGTGCAGTTCAGATGAGTAAACTGGGGCAGACAGACTCAAAGTCAAGGGGCCTATCCCTGAAGTCTCCCTCTTGGAGTTCAGGCTCCTGTACAATTCCTTAAGTGTGAGCAGGGCCTGATAATTGCTTCTGACCAACAAGGTAGAGTAAGATGAGGGAATATAATTCCTGTGATTACGATTTATTGTTTACACCCCATTTTGCCAGCAGATTTGCTATGATGAATCTTTCTCCTGGCTTTATGCTGAAAAAATAATTGGCCTTGTGTAACCCTCATGTGCAAGGAGCTGATAGGAGGCCTGTGGAGCTGAGGCAGCCTCTAGCCACAGCCAGCAGGAAACCAGAGCCCTACATCCTGCAACCCAAGGGGAATGAATCCTGCCAGCAAATAAAAGAGCAAAGATGGTACCTTCCCTAGACAAGTGTTCAGATGAGAACACAGCCTGGCGACACTTTCACTTCAGACTCCTGAGACCCTATGAAAAGGACCCCACCCCAAGTTGTGCCCAGATTCCTGACTCATAGTCTATGATACACATTTGCACTGTTTTACATAATTTTACTAGTTTGTTGGAGGTGATAGATAACTCATACAGTCACCAAATCATTTCAAGTTAGACCCAATTCTGTAGTCAAAGAAATGGTGAGGGGAAGTCCAAAGATGGCAGACTGGTAGGTAGCAAGAGAGGGACCCTCACTGAGAGAGACAGCTCAAATGCCAGAATAGAACACCCTGGAGAGACCCAAACAGAGAGAGATGGACTCTCACAACCCAGGAAGAAACTAAAGTGCAAAAAAATCACTTGAATATGAGGTCCTGGGGCTATCATTAGAGAAACTAAGATCAGCGAGCACGGCGCCCTCCTCGAGCCGCCTGAATTCCTGCCGGAGACCTGACCAACCAATCCGCGCCAAAGCGACTGGCTTGAGCGGCCAGAGCATGGAGCTGAACATCCCTGCATGTGGCTCGCCCGGCCCCGGCCCTGCACGTGACCCACCCAGAGGCACTGTGAATGCACACTGCAGCCGTGCTGAAGTCAGAAGTCGGGGAGCCCAGCAATTCTCGGGGACCAGCATCAACATGCGGTGAGTGATGGGAATAAGACCCTCCCACAGGAAAGGGGCAACTTACTGGAAGACATGTTGGATTTTGGCAGGTGAGCCCTAACTCCATAAGGAAGTGGCTTCAGTTGGTTGCTCTCCTCACCAAGTGGATTGGTGGAATCTGCTTGGACTGGGCCATGCCCCTGGCCAGGACCCAGTGAATCACTACAAATTAATTCCCTGAGCTCAGCGCACACTGATGCAGTGAAGGCCTGAAAAGGTTGACTGGCCCAGAGGGGAGGAGCCAGCACACACTGCCCGTACTTAAACTTTAATCTCTGATAGCCGACTGAAGAGTGCAAAAGTTCCTAGCCTGCGCTCTCTAGAGGAGCCCTAACCAACAAGAAAAGGGGCTGGGAATTACACTGTACACTTGTATGGAAGGAACCAAAAACATGACGAAAGGGAGAAATAAGAAAAAACCCCCAGCCCCCAACCCTGAGAACACTGATCCAGGTGAGGTAAATACAAAAGAGATTGAGGGAAGCAAACATGCAACATCAAACACAGCGTTAGGGGACATAAAGAGATATCTTCAGGACCTCGTAAGCGGGACCAAAACTGAAATATTAATCCAAATTAAACAAGAGATAAGTAGATTAATATAAGAAAGGCTGGGCACCTTTCAAGAAGACACAGACAGAAGAATGGAGGAATACAAAAGGAGAGAAAAATTTAATGAAGAATACAAAAAACCTAGAATTCATGAAGCAGATTCAAAGAGATGATCAGGAAACTAAAGATTCCATAGAAAGCTGGAAAAACTGCTTGAAAGAAACCAAAGATAGACTATCAGAAATTGAACACAGGCTTGCAATGTGTGATCATGAAAGGGAAGATCTCTTAAAAATAACAAGGGAGCAGGCAGTAAAGATACAAAGACTGGAAGATGACAAGAGGATCTATAACTTAAGAATAAAGCATGTGAATGAAGAAGCAAGAGTCAAAACAGAGGAATTACAAAGGCTATTCACAGAAATTATTAAGGAAAATTTCCCAAGCATAGAAAAAAGAAATGATATGCAGATGTATGAGGCATACAGAACTCCAGCCATCTACAACCAAAACAGAGCTACACCCAGACACATAATAATCAAGTTCCCAGAAATTCAACATAAGAACAGAATATTAAAAGCCATCAGAGAAAAGAAACAGATCACCTATAAAGGAAAACCCATCAAAATCACAGCAGACTTCTCAACACAGATATTCAGGTCAAGAAGAGCTTGGAGTGAGGTAATTCAAGCCCTGAAGGAGAACAACCTCCAGCCCAGATTGATGTATCCTGCAAAACTCTCTCTAGAAATTAATGGAGAAACAAGATGCTTCCATGACAAAGAGGAACTTGGAGAATTTGTGAGCACCAATCCAACCCTACAAAAAATACTGAAGGACATTTTAGAATGAGAGAACAAAAATACCAGCATTTCAGGAACAGTGGCAGAGAGGCCTCAGTGAATGGGGCAGATAGTGGAGTGGAACAGAAAAATAGACAACCAATGGCAGAAAAACAGAATAGCAGAAATAAGGCAGAGAAGATTGGCTGTAATCTCTAGTATAGATGGCCTTGAAATATTAACAGAGAGAAACACAGGCAGAGTAGATCAGGAGATAGGGTCCATTGAGATGCTCTATATAGGGAGGCAGTGGGACCCAAATCAAGCAGTGCACCCTATGGGAGTGAAAGGGGAGGAATTGTCTAAAAAAGGGAGGCAGAGGATATTGTTAATTGGGTAAGCAGATTTAAAATTTATATTATTCTCACCACTCTGCTTGGATGGATTACGTGCTGTTCCAGTTTGTCTACTTACACTAGACTTGAGGACATGGTCAGCTATCCCAAACATAAGAGGACATATTATGGTAATCATCCCTAATTTTCCTATCAACTTAATCTGAAGCCCTTTATAACTTATACTGTCTTATTATGACTGATCTTATTTGAATCTGGTTTGTTAGATTGCTACTTTTATTGACTGATTTTATTTAAATCTTTTATGATGGATAGCATCAAGTCTAAGAGTATAGGCAACTACACTGAAGATGACAAGATTCACTAAGATACCCACTCTGGTTTGATTACTACTTGCTTTTGAAGTCTTATAATGTCTCCAATGCTTCATTTTTATTAATGTTGTTATATACTGTTGAGACATCATGGTAACCATTGTAGATCACCTTGTATTGCGGTTTTATGTGACTTTTTTGCTTCATGCTTTTCTAGGAATTACTTTGCTTTATCTTGCTTTGTCTTGTTTTTCCCTCTAATACAGAAATGATAGATATACATGTAGAGACTCATGCATGTGTAGAGCTTATAAACAGTTTACGAGAACCAACTATATAACACATGTTGAAATGAACAACTACTTTGAAGAAAAAGAGACATGACAGTACCCAGTGCTGATTCCATAATGTCATGATGTGAAATCCAGCAAAACTATCACTTTGTGTTCAAAGTGATTTTAGCTTGCTTTGTTTTGTTTAAGTTCAACACACATGAAGGTATGGACAGCTGTTTTGAGGAGAATGAGAGACACTGTGACAGCCATTCTCGGCTTCCCTAATGTCTGGTCTTGAAGACCTGAAATGCCCTCCTCGTCCTGCTCAGATCAATTCCATACTATGTTGTTTCACATGAATTCCCTGTATGTGACAATATGGACAACTATTTGGAAGAAAACAAGAGTCAATATGATAGAGAGTGAATATCTCAGATTGTCTAGTTTTGAAATTTATGTCTCTTACATTGCTTTCTTGTGATCTGCTTTGTTCTGTTTTGTTGTGTTTAATTTTACCCTTTTGATATAATTGCATGTATAGTTGAGTGGGTAAGATGGATGACCATATTGCTGTTTTTATCATATCGTGGAGCAGAACTGTTAACAGTCTCACTGTTTGAATGTCTACATGTTTTAAGTTTGTAATTTGAACAACTATTTCCAAGAAGTCAGTATGTAATTTGTCAAGTAATAATTTCTTAGGTTTTTTGTTGTTGCTCTTTTCCTTTTTTCCTTGGAATTCTGTATTGTTGCTACCCTTTATTCTGTTTTTTTTCTCTCTCTCTCTCTCTTTAAATAACATTTTTAAAAAATTTAAAAAGGAATGGTAAAATTTCCAAAGCTTTTGTGTCAATTGGTAATTATGGATATGAGAGCAGTGTTTAACTGAAAAGAGGGAAAAGAAAACCCTAGCATGCAGCACTAATTCTTATTTTCCTGGATGGTTCTAAATTTAATTATATCAGTCAAGGTCTTAGAACTATTCATACCTAGTCTATACTACTCACCCACTTTTCTTGCTATTCTGTAAGAATTTGGAATAATCACAGGAAGTATTCCATTCTTATCTAACACCACACCCTGGGTCTCATCACCTGCCAGATGTGTGAATGCAGTACATTTTCAGCACAGTTCTATGAAATAAAAACTGTGAATATACTCATTTCTCTGATGTGGAAACAGTGATGGGCACTGCTACCACCAAAAGCAGATGGCAGAAACTGGAAGGTCCCACAGGTGATCAGGATGCAATATGTATTTAGTGTCTGAGTACACAGGACAAGGACAGTATGACAGCTTTGCTGAAAACAACTTTACAATCTCTGCTTGACAGCATTGAGGAATTCCTGTGCTTAGATACCTTGATGACGTCTTAACATTTTCCTCACATCCAAGTAAAGCTCAGCAACACCACAAACAGTCTGAATCACCAAGGGAAAGGCCTCGGGTGTTTCCAGCTTCACAGCACAAGTCCTGGAAGAAGCAGAGGCAGAGACTCCTCAGCGGTCCTCTCCATTCAGCTCTGTCCACCAGACCCTTCCCTCCTGCATTCACATGAGACTCACCTGCTCAAGGTGCCTTTCACATCCTGCAAGGAATAAAAGGCAACTGTGTTAGCATCAGGATTCCATGGGCTGTGGCATGGGAAACGCTGTCTGTAAACACATCTCCCCAAGAAGGAAAGAGGGACTCAGCCTGAGACATTGCTGCAGAGTCAGGAGCAATGATCCCACCTGACCTCTGCCCACTCAGTAGGAGGCTTTGATGTCCCTGGAAAACCTGTGGGAAATTACAGTGGCCACAGTGGCATTAACCTGTGGCTGCTGGGAACATGAGTGGAAGATTTGCTCAGCCTCCCTCCTGCAAGACTGGCTCTCAGGGACCTCATAACCTGCAGAGTGACCTCATGTAGAGATCACAAAGTCCTCTATGGTGGGTGCATGCACAGCTCCTAAGACTAAGCCAGGAAGGTGGTGGCAGCTGGTATCAGGGGTGGAGCAGATATACTACCCTTTCGAATAGAGTGTGACCTCCAGTCCCACTAGAGGGAGCTAGAATTAACAACTGCAGGGGTTTACTTTCATGAGTGTGTCTTTCATGTAGCTGGAAGAAGCCACACAATAGCTCTGTAACAAGCACTCTACCCACAAATAAGGGAAAATTTTATCCCTCTTTGGATTGCCCTCTGTCACCATCTGTCATCTAGAGAAGTATTTTAGGAGGGAAAAGCAGACAGGGTCTGTATACATGGGCCAAGGAGAAATGATGACATAAACTATCCATTAGAGAAGGAATGTTTTTTTTTTTTTTCACACTGCTGGGATTAAACCCAGAGTTTCACCCATGGTAAGCAAGTTCTCCACCACTGGCCATTAAAATTAAAAGTAAAAAAAGTAACTTTAGTACTTTTAATTTCATGTTAAGTCTCACCAAACCACATTTGCAATGCTCCTACCTGCGCCTCCCCACTAGCTGGGATTACAGGGTGGAGCACCATGCCATAGGGAAGTGTGATTTTATATTTCACATAAAAGCATACCATAGACTAGTGGAGCTCCCTGATGATATTGATGAAAATATGAAAGAATAAGTACCTAAATTCCACCACTATTGTGCACACTGGAGTGGAAGCAGGCCTTGCCCATCTTTCCCACACCTCTTGAACATTCTCCAGCAGCACAGTATCAGAACCCTTCTTTGCTTCCCCAAGGCCACAGCCTCACCTGCAGCAGGTTCTGGTCTGAGCCCTGACATTTTGCCTCCAGCTCAACCTTATGTTCCTCAAGTTCATCGCTCTTTTGCTCCAGCTTTGCCTCACTCTCCCTTAGTTTTGTCAGCATCTGCTCTTCTTCTTTCTCCAGCTTCCAAAGAAAAGACTTCTCCTCCTCATGCAGAAAACTATGGAGATTCTTAAAGTCAGACTTAATTTTTTGTCTGTGAATCTCGATTGTATCCTAGAACCCAGAAAGTTTGATCAATAGTATAAAAAAAACAAGCATTTGTACAACATAAATGGCTAAACAAAATGTGGCATGTAATGAACAATACTCTTTATAAGCAGTTATTTTAAAAGAATAAGTATCAGTCTACACTCCCACCAACAGTGCAGAAGAGTTCCTTTTTCTCCACAGCCTCTTCAGCATTTGTTGTTGGTAGTTTTTTTTATTCTGGCCATTCTTTCTGGAGTGAGATGGAATCTCAGTGTGGTTTTAATTTGCATTTATCTAATGATTAATGATGATGAACATTTTTTCATGTATTTATTTGCCACTCGTATTTCTTCATCTGAGAACTGTGTATTCATTTCAGATTTTTGGATTGGGTCTTTGAATTTTGAGGGTCTGATTTTTTAAAATTCTTTATAAGTTCTAGACAGAAGTCCTTTGTCTGAGGGACAGTTCACTAAGATTTTTTTCCCAATTTGTAGGTTTTCTTTTCACTCTGCTGGAAATCTCTTTCAACATGCAGAAACTCTTTAATAAGATGTGGCCCCAGTTATTGATTCTGGGAAGTATTTCCCATATGGTTTGATTCTTGTTCATGAATGCTCTACCTACCCCTATATCTTCAAGATTTTTACCTACTTTGTCTTCCAGCAGATTCAGTGTTTCTGTTTTAATATTTAGATCTTTGATCCATTCAGATTTTAGCTTAGTACACGGTAATAGGCATGGGTCTAGTTTTAGTCTTCTGCATATGGATAGCCAATTTTTCCAGCACCACTTGTTAAAGAGACTATCGAACTCTTCTGCACTATTGGTGGGAGTGTAGACTGGTGTAACCACCGTGGAGGTCAGTCTGGAGATTCCTCAAAAAGCTGGGTTTGGAAGTCCCATTTGACCCAGCTATTCCACTTCTAGCCATATTCCCAGAAAACTGAAAACATCATACCACAGTGATATATGTGTATCCATGTTTATAGCAGCACAATTTGTAATAGCCAGATCTTGGAAACAACCTAAGTGCCCATCAACTGAGGAATGGATAAAAAAGTTGTGGTATTTTTATACAATGGAGTACTACTCAGCTATAAAGAATGATCACATTGAGATATTTATAAATAAATGGACACAACTTGAGACCATACTCATAAGTGAAATAAACTAAACCCACATGTGTAAATACCATATAGTCTCCCTAGTATGAGAATTGGTAAGAGTATGGTTTTATCCTGTTTTGTTTGACTTTATTATATGTGATGCTATGAACAGCTGTTCTGTAGAAAACAAAACATTATGGCAGCCATTGCTGATTTAATATCATCTTGCTTAGAAGTCCTACCATGCTTCTACTCTGTTATTACCATTGGTTCTATCATGTTGTATCTTAGTGGGATTTTAATATATGTGATAGTATAAACAAATTTTTTATGGAAAGTGAGATATTATAGTAGCCATTGATCATTTTATGTTAGTCGGTTCAGAATGCCCCGTAATTCTTTCATTCTTTTGAATGGTTTTATACTATTTTGTTATGTTTGATATTATTGTATTTGAAACTATGTTCAACTATAGCAAAGAAAGAGACATTATGGTAGCTACTGTTAATATCTGGATGTCTTTTTGTAAAGTGCTGTGTTGCTTATGTTGTTCTGTTCTGATCTGCTTTGTTCTGTCCTCTTTTGTTTTACTCTCTTTAAAATAAAAAATAAATAGATAAAAGAATAAGTATCTGGCCCATGCTGTAACAAGCATGAACCTTGAATCAAAACTTAATATAAGCTAAGTGAAATAAGCCAGAAAGAAAAGACTAGGTATTTTAGACTACTCTTAAGTCAGATACCTGCAATAGTTAAATTTGTAGAGACAGAAAGTAGATCATTGGTTGCCAGGTGGTGGAAGTAGCTAATGGAGACAGAGTTTCATGTTGAAATACGAAAAAGTTCTGAGATGGATAGGGTGATGGTTTCAAAGCCATAGGAAAGTACTTAATACCACTGAATTCCTCACTTAAAAATGAGAAAATCATAAATCTCACATTGTGTCTATTTTACTACACATAGAAAATGAATGTATCATTGGATAGTGTGCTATAACTTTCCCACAACTTACTCAAGATTTTTGAAAGTACCAACTTCCCTGTTGGCCCTTCAGATAAGGAAAGACTGATTTCTCTAAAGTCATCTCCAAAATTTCCATTGTTTAAGCAGTCAGGTTGGAAGGAAAGTCCTTGATTCTTCATGGGGGAAGGTCCCAGTATGGCAGCCTTGTGCTATAGTAAACTGCTGAGTCACCCTAATCATTCCTATGTATAGGATGCCTGAACCTACTAGATTCCTCTTGTAATGAAGGGTTTCCCATACATATTTGCTATACTCCTGCCCAGGATCCCAGAATTGAGGGACAGAAGGGCAACCTCTAGAAGCTCTGGTTCACCCTCCACACATAAATGAGGCAGAGGGTGGAAATGACCCTGGAAGAAGCAGACTAGTTCACTGGTCTGTGTCCATGGACCGACAGCTGATAGGTTCCAAAAATATGTCCACAAAGGAATGTATCTCTTGATACTGTGGAGCTTGGAGAGCCATAGAGATGGTCTGAAAGCCTTCAGTTTGCAGGTATTGAGGTTTTTGCTATAGCTATAATGTTTCTTATGTCTCAAGCTGGTTGCCTTTATTGGCTTTATGTATCTCAACCTGGAGAAAGCCTGCCTTCTGAATGTTCTCCAAGGCAATTTCTGTACCTCTAAAACTGACAGCCAGAGCCCACACTGTTGTAAACTCAATAAGGAGATAAGTTTAAAGCCTGCACACTAGATGATGTGGTTAACATGCGAAATCGAGCTGAGATTTATCTACTCGTATGGCTACCACAATTCTACTTCTTTTAAATGAGTTATCAGGAATCTCAGCTGATTACTATTGGAAGATTCAAGGCCTTGGTAATGATGTCTCATGGAAGTAAAAAAAGCACACCATAAGACAGTTGTTTTTCCTTTAGATTTCATCTTTCTGCTCAAGTTCAGTAAGAATAAAACCACCACTCTCTGCACCTAAGCACTAGAATGGGAAACAATTTGAGACCAATGACCTCAGATTCTTACCTGCCACTCAGTTATCTGTGTTGCCACAAATGCTTTCTGATTCATACATTCTGTATGGAGTTCATTCAATTTTGCCACAGCTTTCTGGAGCTTTTCCTGAGAGAAAAATTGGGTGAAGAAAGTCTATTGAGTGTGATTATTCATAAGCACCTAAAGGGAATCCTGGTGCTCTGAGATGTGTTAAAATAACTGAGTGTTTGTTGAGTTCTTACACTTCACAGGAGAACCTGCTGGATCCTCTAACCACCTAACCAGATGGTAAGATTTTTTGAAATCTTTTATAGGCTTGGAAAAAGAGGCATGAACATGTGTAAGTAACTCACTTACAAGGAATGTAACTGGTCAGAAGTGGGTCAGTGATTCCAGTCTGCTGTGCTGACCAGAGCCTGACCCATGTCCAGCATTACACTGTGATCAGGGAAACAGGGCTAGATTACTAGATAGAGTAATCATCTAAACCAAGATGTTATGCACTAGTGTACTGAGATAAACAATACAAATTGAAGGGCGTTTCTTTTGTCTATGTGAACCTTTAAGGAACTTGTAGGAGAGCTGCAGATTGATGAAGATGTTAGCTAAATTTAGGAACATCTAATACAGTTGGAGAAAGGAGTTCTGACAGATTTTGGAAAAGGGAATCATGAGGTCAGTCTAAAAGGATTTAGTGTCCATGCTGAAGTTTTGAGTTATTTTTACAATTGGTTTCACATAGTTTCCTGGAAAGTGATTTGAAGCTGATGCTGATTGTTCATCATTTTCAAAAGTGAAAAAAAAAGAGAGAGAGTGAGAGAGAGAGAAGAAAAGAAAAAAAAATCACTTTTGTCCTGCTGGAAGCCCAGTAAGTATGTTCATGAATTCTCAGCACCCTCAGGAAAGGACTTAACTCCTGTGGAGTTTTCGTAGGAGCCCAGCTCTGTGTCACAGACGATAAACCAGAAGCCCACACTGAGTACATGGCCCTCAGCTCCAGCAAGGCTGTGCAGCAGGACCACGCCTGCTCCTTCCTTCACCACCTCCCAGGCCAGCTCTGAGGGACCCCTAGGAGCTGCCCAGCCCTCTCCTTCCAGTCGCATCCCACATCTATTACTTCTTACTCTATGCCTCTTTTTCTGGAACCGTGATTGAAACTACTTTCTTGTTACCTTTCTTAATGGGATAATTAGAATTCTAACTTTAAAATTCATTTTATTTTAGGAGTTTCTTGGTAATTTTTTTTCAGTTACTCTCCTTTTACTCTGCAAGTGAAAATCTCCAGTGACAGGTAACATTGGCCTAAGATTGAGACTGGGAACTGACCCACAGGTCCTGCCCTTTTTCATCTCTCCTCATCTGCCTGTCTTTTGCAGACTCCCCGGGGCTTGGTCACAGTGAGGCAGGAGCACTCCTGTTTGTGCTTTTGCACCATGTGCCATTTCCTCTGCCTGAACACCCTGCAGGGGTTAAGTTTATTCATCCTAAGGAGTCATCTCTGTAATACACTGCTCCCCCCTTCCTGTCCCGCTCACTGCCCAAGGCTGATGCTCCAGGTTGTGACTTTACTGGTCTGTGTCTCTATCGGAACACATAGTCCCCACAGGTAGTGAGCCCTCTTCCCCTTTGTGACGTTTCCAGATCCTTCTGCAAAGGCCTTCATACACACACAGTTGGAAACAAAATCCATGAGGGTGTTTGGCTGAACATGTCACAGAGCAGGAGAAGTCCACAGGGACACAGACCATAGGGACAGAAGTCTGAGCATCTTGCTGAGTGTCAGGATAGACAGCTTGGACTGGACTCTTCTAAAAACCCATCACAAACTGTTTTTCAACTAGAAAAAAACTCTTGTATTTCGAGGTCATCATCTTAGTCTTTGGTCAGTCCTCTGAGGCCTAGGGAGGAGTACATAGTCTCTGCTGGGGCCTGGGCACACACTCACCTTGTAGTCCTGGCACACGTCCTCCACTAGCACTGTAACATGCCCTTGGTGCTGTGGTGCCCGCTCACAGCGCCAGCAGATGAGCTGGCCATCATCTTCACAGAAGAGCTGGAGCTGCTCTCCGTGGGCCTCACACAGCAGCTCATGGTCCATCTCCTCAAAGATGTCAATGATGCTTTCCAGATGCCTGTTGGCCCGGAAGCTGTCTTTATTGAACGGGGCATGACATAGAGGACAGGAGAATATATTCTTCCCCTGACTGTGATGCACCTTGTAAAGGTGCTGCTCCAAGCACATCTGGCAGAAGCTGTGTCCACAGGTGATGCTAACTGGGTTCATCATCAGGTTCTGGCAGATGGAGCAGGTGGCAATCTCTTTAATCTTCTTGGTGATGATTGTTGAGGCCATAGCTTTCCCCAACTAGCTGCAATGTTGGATTTAGAGGTGAAGAAGAGTAAGCAGAATTTCCACAGGAATGGCAATCACCTCTCCTGAGCCTGTGTACAAGAATCTGACTGGGATTGGCCTCTAGAGGTTACAGACTTCTCTCTAGGAGGAAGGAAACAGGTTAGAGTTTAGAACATAAACAAACTTAAGTCGTTTAATATTATAGTCACAGCCATCTGTGGCCATTTAAATTTAATCTAATAAAATTTAAAATTCAGTTTCTCAGTCTTTCTACACACATTTCAGTGGCTGAATAATCCCACAGGACCAGCAGATGCAGAAGAGTCCAGCCTGATATGGCGGTGAATATCTGTACTTTCAGCTATTTGGCAGGTAATACAGAGCATCACAAGGTCAAAATCAATCTTAGCAATTTAGAGAATCCTATCTCAAAATAAAAGCAAAATAATGATGATAATAAAGTAGGTGGGGATGTACCTCAGTGGTGGAGCACTTGCCTGATGCTATATGGAATGCCCTGGGTTCCAACCATAACAACATACACACACACACACACACACACACACACACACACAGGTCAGCTTGGATACAGACCATTCTATTGCAGTGGAAAATTCTGAGGAGTAACAGGCCGAGAAAGATGGAAAATGATGGCAGTCTTCCTCACAGAAGTTACAACTCAGTGAGGGAATATGAAATTCCTTCCCATTCTAATAAGTATCAAGGATAGTTAGCCAGTTTCATTTTTTCTAGGTGACTTAGGGTTTTTCAGTGCTCTCATTGAGGGTATAGAGAGGAGGAAACACATCAGAGTCCTTGGCCTCACATCTTCCAAGCCAGCTTCCTGTTCTTCCCTATTCTGTGCTGAGTCTCCTTTTCTCCTTATAACTGGTACTAACAAACGCTAATCACTTGGGTGGTGTATGGAGGATTTTGTTTAGACAATCAAACTGGATTCTGTGTGAATCCCTATCCCACCTCACACATGCTACAAAACTCAGGTTCATAAAGTTTTGGTGCAGATACAACCAGTTCTGAATAAAAGAAACCAAGGCAACTGGCAATTTTCTGTGACCACTGAATAAACTGACAGAAACAGAACTAGAAAGAGAAGAGTGGAGGAGAGGTAGGTTGTGGGACCCAATTATTCCTGGGGACAGAGCTCTGGGGAAATAGGAAGCTCACTATCTCTTCTCTAGAAAAGGACCTTCCTTGAGGAAAATTGCAAGTGTTGAGAGTACAGGGAGAGGGCGAAGATCTGGACTCCAGGAATGTGGAAAGGAGATGGGTATCAGACCTCTGTGAGACGTGTGCTGGAGACTGCGTCCACCAATGAGGACCTGACAACAAGGCACTGAGGAGGTGGGACCAGCAACC
This sequence comes from Dolichotis patagonum, assembly GCA_004027295.1. Taxonomy (NCBI): domain Eukaryota; kingdom Metazoa; phylum Chordata; class Mammalia; order Rodentia; family Caviidae; genus Dolichotis; species Dolichotis patagonum. The sequence continues at coordinate 33,270 of PVJX010005962.1, read as the reverse complement.
ATGTCTGTCTCCTTGTTTCTTGCAGTAGCTGTATCTGTGAACCCATCTATGTCTGCCCCACAAGCCCACATCACCCTGGGGAGATTGTGAGGGGAGCAGAATGTGGGAAATTGGGTTGGTGAATTTTTCTCTGAGCAGATTCTCTGGCCCTTCCTGTGGTAAATAGTAGGGTGCTCTGCTGCTGGGAAACACTCTGTGCACCTCCACTGAGCTCTCAGACACCCACCCCTTCCCCGCCTTGCCACCTGAGGGCCCCCCTGCTGGGCCTGTCAGGAAGACACCCCCTACCTGTGGCTGATCCTCCTGGAAGAGCTGGAACCTCCTGGAAGAGCTGCCACTTCCTGGAGCCTAGCTAGTTCGAAAGTGAAACTGCTGCTGTGGGAGGTGGAGTCATAGATTTGGCGCCAAAAAAGACTGCTTCTGTTTTCAACTTGTCCTGAAAAGGAGCAGAGGACATAGGGAAAACAGACTTTTTAAAAGTAGCTAACACAGGGCACACATTAATAACTCCCTGTGGCTGAGCAGGGCCCTAGAGGAGTAGGAGGCCTGTAGAAGCCCAGCTTACAGCTTCTATGTGAGATCTTTCTATTTTGTTCTAGTCTCTCCTGGAGTCCACAAACCTCCTGACCTGTGATATTTTTAGCTCTTTCTAGGTGACTTACAGTTTTTCAGTACTCTCATTGAGGGTGGAAAGAGGAGGAAACACATCAGCGTCCTTGGTCTCACATCTTCCAATCCACCTCTTGCTCCTCCCTGTTCTGTGCTGTCTCCTTTTCTTACTGTCCCTCTGCAGCACTCAACTACTTTTCAGAATCCCAAGACACCCAGTCAGGACAGCAAGTAGGATTCACTAATGGCCCAGCAATGAGTACATTTGATTCAGGCTCAGTGGTCCTAGGCCCCATTAATCTGTTCTGCACACTGTGGAGAAAAGGTTGTAGGGTTACAGATCAAGTCTTGAGGGACTCAGCCCCAGCTTTTCCAGTACCAGATTCAGCAGAAAGATTGCCACCCACCAACATGGACTTTCATTTTTTTGTGTTGGAAATAAAAGATCATCAGGACCTTGCCACATCTGCAGCCTCAATGGAGGAGGCATTTAGCATAAGTGCAAAAGAAATGCTTGTATAAAGATAGATTTTCAGACTCCCATGATACAGGTTGAATGCTTCACCAAAGCCTGCTTAGAGGTGCACTGAGGTGTAATAGTAGATAATTTTCCCTGGTAAACCCCAGAAGTTAATAGCAAACATACATCTCAAAGTGGCTAATACTTATTGAGCAGTAACTTTATGCCACAGCTGGCTCAATACCCTTACTTGTTAAAATTCTTCTCCCAAGAAAATATTACTGAACCCTGGATTATGCCATATTGATGGGACCTGTCTTTCACTTTGCCTCAGTGTCTTCTCTGCTGACCACGTGGACAGGAGGTCCCAGAGGGCTTTGGCGGAGAAGTGTTTTGTTTCCCCAACAGAATATAGCCTTAATTCAGAAGTAGGTGAGGGATCTATAGAATGCAACAGAAATCCTAGAATACAGACTGTACTACACAGACTGCAACACACAGACTGTACCATCAAACTTGGTGGAGAAAAGACTTCGGTAACTCACACTGCAAAATCAGCTTTCATATGGAATCAAGAGAGTATTATAGCTCTACTCCACATCATACACAAACCATCCCGAATCTAATAAAGAGACACATAAGGAAATCTTTTACAATTACAGAGGAAAGTAAAGAAAGTTAAAGAGCAAAATCTTTTAAGCTCAGCAAGAACAAGGGGCTTAGAAATATACTGTTAAATTTCCACAAACCAAAACTAACATTGTCTAAAAAACAAGGGTCATTCTAATCACATTTAAGAGATAATATGCTTTTAGAAATGCTGATACATAGCTGATTATGAAGTGAAATCCAAAATGTATAAAGACCTCATAAAGTCATTCAAGAAATTAAAAAATGACATAAATCCATCCTTCTTTATAACAGAGTAGTATTCCATTGCATGTAAACACCATGTTTTTTTTTTCATTCATCTTTGATAGATATATATACTGCTTATAAGATTTAGCTATAATAAGTTGTGCTGGGATAATCATGGGTATGCATGGATCACTATAATATGATGTTCTTAGCTCTTTCAGGAAGAAACCTAGTAGGGGAAGAGCTTGGTTAAATGAATTTCTATTTTTAGGTTTTTTTTTTTTTAAAGACTCTCCATATTGGTTTTAATTGTAGGAAAATGGATGCATCTTGAAACCATAATGTTAAATGAAATAAATATGACACACAAGCTTAAAGGCCATGTGGTATCTCCCATATGAGATTCCCAAAGTATAAATGAAGTACAAATTAAAAGATAGATGAAAGGAAACAGGGAGATAGATCTGCAAATGGGATAAGGATTAAGAGATGGCAAAGCGGGGAAGGGAGGGGTGAGGGAATATAAAAGAGAATTAAGACGTGTCAGGTACCTATACCAAACACCCAAGCCAAAGTAGGCATTAGGTATTGTGAACATGTACTAATACATGAATTTTATTTAAAAAGATAAATGACAGACTTTGTGAAGGAGATCTGGGAATGCAGAAAGATAGAAGGGAGAGGAGGAGAAGGGAAAGTAAAAAGGATTAAAATGTGATACACAAATATATCAATTCCCCATGCGGAATGCATTCATTATGTATCACAAATATCTACTAATAAAAAATAAGTTAAAAAATAGAGAACAACCCAAAATAATAGTGGGCAAATATATATCAACAGGAAACAGACAGAAGAAATAGCTACAAAATGGGTAATAATTTTCAACAGAACAGGTTATCCAAGTTAAAATAGGAGAATTCCACTTCATACTGAGAGTGTGCAGGAAGGGGTGCAGAGAAATGAGTTACCGAGACAGCTCTTTGATGTCTGGAGTCCAACAGGCAGTTATCTCCTCTAACATCTTCTGATTCCTTCTTTGCTTACATGCATAAGAATGTGACTGGAAATGTAAGGGACAGCATTGTTTGGAAGAATAAATGTATTAATAAACAAAGTGTATGTTACATAAGGTATGAATAAATAAAATATATGCTACACTTATAGAATAAGCAAATATGGAGGTGTAAATAAACAAAGATATAAAGTATAAAGAAACAAAACTATATGTTTGAATAAAAAAATTAAGGCATAATAAACAAAATTAATGTCACATTTATGCAGTGAACAAATAGTTATTAAAACATATGAGCCCGTTTTAATATAACTACTTAAAAATTCCATGAAAAACATAATGTACTCTGCCATGCAGATTGGTAAGAGACTCAGCAAGAAGACCAACTATGCTTTCCCACAAAGCAGGGTCCACCATGCAGATGGGTAAGAGACTCAGCAAGAGGCAGAACCATGTCTTCCTACGAGCCAGCCAGTGCATAAGCTGGGAAACCAGAACAGCATCCCTTCCCCCTACCCTTCAGTAAGCAACTGGCTGATTCAGACGACTCTGGGTGAGATGATAACAACTGAGATAATAGCAACTGAGGTGAAAGGAATAGCTTGATGCTTGTATTGCTTGATTGACCTTGCAGACCTGAGGCTGGTGGTCTGGGCATCTACATGGAAGATGGCAGTGTGCATTGTGACAACTGTGGGGGATTTCCTCCCATCTTATTTTTGAAATTCATTGTTTTGTTCCATTTTACTCTTTTTATTCCTGTGTCTAGTGGCCTGAGCAACTAATTTGAAGATAGCAATGTACAGTATCACAACCATTGTTAAAATTCCTATCATCTTGGTTTGAAAACCTATATATGGCTGTCATTTTACTTTTGTTGTTTTTAGGTTTGTTTTCTTGATTTATCTCTTTCTTTTTTCTCTTTAAAATAAAAAAATTTTAAAAAGAAAAAGAAAAACATAATGTAACTGAGTGTGGTGGTGCATGTCTCTAATCTCTGGAAGGCTGAGGCAGGAGGATTGCTGTTTGAGTCCAAGGAAAATTAGTGGCTTAGGACCAGGGATTTAGCACAGCGGCATAAGCGTCTACCTTGCAAATGTTGGTCATGAGTTCCATCCCCAGTACCAAAAAAAAAAAATTAGTGGCTTATTAATATTCTATCTCAACATGAAATATGAAAAAGAAGGTCTGGAGATGTAAGTCAGAAAAGGTACTGGGTTCAAATCCTAGTACTGTAAAAACAAAAATGTGTATGTCACATGATTAAAATGGGTTGTCTATGAGTAAGTGTTTAAGTGACTTGTCTTACCACTTTTTCAATTTTCTATAATTAGTATGTTGAATAAGACTAATTTCAAACAGTTTGCTTTTTAAAAGCTCCATTGGTTTCTGGAGCTGTTCTTCTTTCCTCATGAAGCATCCTCCATCCTAGACCCACATGATTCGTTCATGCCCACACTCTGTGCTCAAAGCTTCAAGCACTGACTGAATTCACAATGAGGCCATTGATACTGATCATTTCTGCTGTCATAATAAACACTGACATCCATTCTTTTGTATGTATCCTATGGTAAACTCACACGACAGGACAGGTATCCAGAGGGTCCCTTCATCCTGACTAGCTTTCTCCTACATGTTTATCTCTTTTTGGGGGCTCATCTATCTTTACTCAAATCATTTACTCTCCCTTACATAGTCTTTACTCCTCTTTTGTGCTCTGTGAAAAGGAAATGTAGGCCTGGAGACTCACTTGGTGTCTGGATGTCATTTTCTTTCAGGAGATGCACCTTTCCTACCTGAACAAGCTTGTAGTACTTTTCTCCTGTTACTCTGCCTGCTGTTACTCTGCCTGCTGCATAGACTCAGTTATGAAACCTTCAGACAACAGAGGAAAAAGTCTTCTGCCTTTATACGTTTCTAAATTTCTTTTATGCTAAGTTAACTGATAATCCCAGATAGAGATCCTGAGAATGAAGGTCTTCCTCCCTTAATAGGCAAAATTAAAATACTACAAAATAAGTATTTATAAAAAGATTAAGTGTACAAATACATTTATACAAAAATATGTTATTACATCATGAAATATGTAAAATATAAAGATGGTTTGATGTCAGAGTATCAATGAAGACAATTCACCACATTATCAAATTTAAAAAAGATATCCAAAAAAGATCTAATATATCATTTGAGAAAAGTGAAAAGTTAAAATTAAATGATCTGATCACTAAATTTAAGTTGATGAAAAAATTAGTGAAAGAGGGGTAAAGAAGTGGTAAAATTTAAGGTTTAAATTAGTGATGAGAAAACACAAAAACCGAAGGAGATTAACAAAGTAAAAGATGGTTACTTCAAAATTAAAATTACAGATTTTTATCAAAAGCAAAACAAAAAATGGAAAAAAGGAAAATAGGCAAATAGGATGAAATGTTTTAAAAACAATAATTCTATAAAGAAATAATTCTACGTTTGTTATCATCTGGAAAAACATCCTCATGGAATTCAGAGACTAAACAATTTTCAAAATTTGTACAGAACAAAAGTCCCAGAAATGATAAAAATCTGTTAAAATACAATTTAAAGAGATCATTTCTCCTGTATGACAAAGTCATAATAATAAAAAGAACGGAGAACGTTGGAAAATTACTGACAGCCTGGTACAAATATACCTGGTAGGCTTAGTTATTGTTGAAATTTGGGGTCCTTCGTGGACAGGGAGAAAAGCACCACTGAAGCAGAGGGGAGTCACACCCCAGAGGAGCACTTAGGGGCCATTAGACTCAAGATAAGGGAAATATAGCTACACAGAAGGATCTTAACCGCCCCCCTCCCAGTCCAGGAACCACGTGGGGAGCCGGTAGCTCTCCAGTCCACGCTGAGCAGCAACAGATCCTGCACTGTGGCAGGTGCTGTGGGCTCCGCAGGACTTCACTCTACGCCACGGGCTCTGGTGCGGGAATCTACAGAGCTGAAATGAAATCAGTGCCATGGCAAGAAAAAGCAAGTGAGAAAAGGTCACACACAAGTCAGGAGAGACAGCAATGGACAGATACTGACTTGTCTTTCTTTGACCATCCACTTAAATCATGTGATGTGTCTAACATGCAGGCAACCTTGGTAATATTTCTAATGAAAACAGGAAATACATCCAGTTTTCAGGCCCATTGGTGCCTCCCTGGGGCATGGGATGAGACCTTTCTTTGGTGACACTGTGATACATTTATTTCTTCAAAGTGCATCTGGAGCAAATATAGTGACATGTCAACATTTAGAAATCAGGAGGCTGAATGCAAACAGTTCTATGACATTTTTGTTCTTTTTCCACTAATGTCTACCAAGGAAAGCCTGCTTAACTGCAGAAAGCACCCACAAGGCTGGAGGAGGTGGTTCTTCCCTGGGTGTCCTGTTGTGACCCATTTTCCTGTGAATGAGTTGATAGTCAAACAAAACACAACAGACAGCCTTTTAAGAAATCAACTTGTGACTGTCCTTTCAGAACTTTAAGGAGTTGCCTGAAATATGTGACAATGGCAAGGAAAGAGTATTTTAAATCCCCTATAACCTCCTAGTTTACCATGCTGTGCACAGACCCATCTTAGTCCCACTCTGGAACATCCAGAGGGTGCTGGAGATCACAGGGCAAGAGACCAAGGGTCAGAGACCCTCACAAGTCCTTCTCCCAGCTCTGCTCCAGCTGGGGACATCCAAGGTCCCTGGGTTTCCCTGTTTGAGGTCCTTTACCCTGATGCCTGGCCCAACTCCAAGGATAGGCCTCCTTGAACACATGCAGGAACCCATGAGCACAGGCAGCAAGGGGAGAGGACAGGTTGACGTTATTCTTAGGGCTTATCTGGGTTAGCAAGCACCTGGGCAAGACCAAGGAACTGACCCTTGGTGGCACCCTGGGCCAAGGCCTTCTGTATGTCACTCCAGAGCTTTCTGCTGGCCTTCCCTAACCTGACTCTCCTTTAATTTGTGTCGAGCAGGTTGGATGTCAGTAGGTCACTGAAGTAGTCTCCAGAGGACCCAAGGTCTGCAGGGATTCAGATCCACCATTTGGGAGCAAGTCCCACACACTACTAAAAATTCTTCTATTTCCTCTCTAAAACCAAGTTCTTACTTCTCTGGAATAATGAAGATTCCAAAAGGGATACACTTAATTCAGTTCTCATTAAGATTAAGTAATGGAGGAGAAACAAGGCTTATTTTTTACCTTATCTTCCTGTTCCAGATGGACTTCTGACACCCTGTGCCTGGGAGATGATCTGACCTCTTCTAGGTCTTTTTGGGCAAAGATAGAAGCCCCACAAATCTCCACAAACAGCTCTGGATTCCTTTCTTCCATTCTTAGATGTCATCAGAGGACCTTGATAACATCAGCAAATATCAATTTTTATGCCAGCTTGAATTATAATATTCAGCAATTTTGTGCCATTAGTCATCAGCAATATAAGGCTATCTGGGCTTTGGCTGACTTCATTGTCAATACTTCAAGTGTGTCCATTAAGGACTAATTTTAAGTTATTTTTCATAAGAATCCTAATTATAAGTAACAGTACTCTTTGATTATAATTAAGAGATAATTAAGCCTGCTGCAAATTATTCTAGCAAATGCTATTTACTGAAATTTAAATATATTTCAATAGAGCTGACTCTAACACAGTCTAGAATAAAACAATTTCTTTCTTTTCCAGAACTAAGTCCCCCTATCAAAATCAGCTTTTTACTCACACTCCATTTTCCATCAGAAGCATCTCGTGATAAGGCAATTGTGACTTTTTTCTCACACTTAAGTTGGAGATTTCTCAGGAAAGTTCACTGGGTCTGGGAGACACCAGGACTGCTGCAACATGTCAGTGGTTAGAAGTTCCTGCTATTTTGATTTTCCTGATTTACCTCACACAGATGAGTCTAAAGTGCTCAAAAGAGTGAGGGAATGCAGGGATCCTCTTGGCCACAAGGTCACCCAAATCATCAAACAGTGATTATCAGAAGTCAGAGCCCTAAACCCATTAGACAGAGATTCAGAGGATGATATTAAATCAACGTACTTTATTTCTCCTCAGTCAGGCCTGCCACCTGTGCAATTCTTATAGTCTTTATAGCCATTAATTCAATACAGATTTCTTAAAGACCCCCCAAAAGTACAACTGCATTCTAGATTATACGTTCTGCATTCTAGATTCTAGATACGGAATAAACAGAAATGAAGAAACTAACCAAATTTCTGCTTTTATAGGATTTACATATTTTCTGTCCAGTTTAAAACAAGGGCAACTTGATTTTTTCTTACCATAGTGTATTAGTCAATGCTTACTAAAGTCAGGTATAGAAGGGTGCATAACATCTATCCACACACTGCAGAACCAAAGGGTCCAGCTGAAGGCATGGAGCCCACAGCAATGTCTTGTGCAAGTCCATATTAGGAGGGAGAGGATCTGAGGATGGGAGACTGAAGGGTCTGCCCTGGAGAGGTCTGGGGGCCGGTTCTGGAAGCTGAAGTTCCTGCACCAAAAGGCTGAATGGAGATGTGTCAGAAAGCTGAGGAATCTGCACTGGCAGCCAGGAGACAATGTCCAAGACGAAGACAAGAAGTGAAACTTCCTCAAATAACCAAAACAACTGGAACACCTCCAAAGAAAAGCAGTCATAATGAAACTCTTCCAAGGATGATTAGCTGAAATCCTTCCCTCCCTTCTCCTTTTATACTGTTCAGACAATGCTTCACTTTAAGTGGGTTTTCCACACCCAGAACTAATCCTGACTCAATTCAGCTGGGCATATCCACTCAAGTTAACAATTAATGAAATACACAAATGACACGGGGACGCAAGGCCAAAGGAGAAGTTTCATTAACCTGTAAATAGGGCCGCAGAGTACCAGAGAAGGAAGCCCTGGGGAAGGTGAAGATGTGGGAGCCAGTGGTCATGTTGTAGAAGGACACAGCTCCAGCCTCATAGTCCAGAGCAACTCCCACCACCAGGGGGCGCTCACGCAGCTCAAGGGCAGTGAAGGGAGAGGTCAGTGCTACATAGCCATTCTCTGTGCACCTTCGGATGGACCAGAATCCCAGCTCAGGCTCCTGCTTCATGTTGCGGCCCCGCTCCACATTTTCCATACAGACTCCCACATCCCAGCCTGTGCCTTCTCCAACATCCACTTCGAAGAAGTGTCTTCCTGAGGTGAAGCCCTCACAGCCCAGGACACAGGGGAAGGCAGTAAATCTCCTGGAAGAAACTTCAAGGTTCTGCTGGCTGCATCCCCAAGACACTTGTCTCTGATCCTTTGACAGAGTTAGGGCAGGATGAGCTGTATCTGGATCCAGAGTCACATTCACTGCAAGAACACAACTCAATAAAATCAAACTTTTTTTTGGTACTGAAAACACAATTCATTTTAAACACAACCAATCTGTTTTCAAATTCAGGGATTACTTCTAACTAGCTATGTGAGCAAACTATAAAGTGAAACTCATCTTATCTGTTTCAGAGAATGGTAGCAAGAATCCAAGGAGCTAATATTTGCTAAAATTCCTGGTAAGTATTAATTTCCTAATAAATTTTGGTAAGAATACTATCACCAATACCATTATCTTCATTGACACCATCTTAATCATTCTGAGTCGCCAAAAGTCAGAGCTAACTAGAGTGAGTATGGTTTCTGTCCTGTCCAATGCCCTTCTTCTCCCTTCTCAGCCTCGATGGATCAGACAACAGTATAGCCATGGGAGTTCCTTCTTCATCTCCACTTCATAACCACACAGACAAACAAGAAGAAATCATGCACCAAACTATACAAATAATGCATCAAGCATGCACACATATATGCCTATGTATGTGTTATATATGTAACACATCATTTATATGCTTCAAATATATTTTAATAATACAACATACCTTATACTTCTCATATATCTGAATATTTTACATTAACTATAGCCAATCCTTTATATACTAACACATACTGCATGTTAATTATAAAGATATATTCTTCATATAATTTATATATCTCAATTAAATTTTAGTTTTATACATGTTGCATATTGTGAGAAGTATTGCTTTTTCTCTCTATATATATATATGTAAATAAAAAGGACCATGGGATGGTTTCATTCTCAACTGCACAGAGTTAAACTTTGGTGCAAACACTGACTGTGATATAACTGAGTACATAGGACACTGGCTGTAGGAAAGGGAAAAGAACAGGCTTAAAGAATGTTAATAAAACATGTGAAGTCATTCTCTACAGGAGCAGATCTGAAATGTAACAAAGCTCTTCTCACTGAGTAATTGTCTTCATCATCATAATTATGACCCTAATGTCCTCAGACGACAGTTGGAGATTAAATTTTCTATACCCATTTTTACAATGTCAGGCTTCTTCCTTGCTCAGTGGATTATTTTTATGTTACCTAATCTTGGTAACCACCTTTATCTGACAACATGATAGCAGAACAATAATGATCTGTGTATTATCTTCTACTGGGGTATCATATCTCTATGTTATACATAAAGTATATGTAATATCTATATACAAATTTGATTTATCCTGAGAATACAACTAGAGTTTAATATTAGGAAGTAAATTGCCAAATCACTCCATTATGAGGATGAACCACAGTATGTCTCAATGAATGTGTCTAATTCATGGGTAAAATGCAATGTCCATTGAGGACCAAGCTTTTTTGATTCAAAGGTTATCAACTTAATTCTAGATTTGAAACGCTATCAAAAAGTAGAATGAATAAATAGTATAAATAACTAAAAAATAGTATAAAATACTATTCCTATAGCAGGAGAAAATATTGGCTACAAGAGCTGTTAGGAATCAACAAAGAAGGAATCTAATGAGAATGTTAAACCACTGAAAATCACAGATAAACCAGAGAAGCTTGAAGGGCTGATACACATACCAAATAAACAAACTTCAACCTCACTAGTGAAATTGGAGAAAATGAAATTAAGCACACAATTGGGCAACATTTCAAGTCTATCACATGGGCAAATGTTACAAATTATATGCAGAAAGTCAGGGAGATGTGGAGTACTGGTTGTTTTATTGTGGCTGGAGTAGGAAGAGGTATATTTCAGTTTCCTTAGGATCTAAGAACATTATGATCTGAATATCAAAGATCAACATTTCTGCCTCAATATCCTGTTCTCTAAATTTTACCTCCTCTATGAAGAGTCTATTGCAGAATCCTGTAACCAAAAGCATTAATAGTTCTGTAGAAAACTACATATTCAATGTACATAGAAACAGTGAGAATTCAAATAGCTTCACATAAGTACACTTCAGATGAGTTCCCCGGGGCAGACTCAAGGAAGGAGGGCAATACATGAATCCTGCTTTCATGTAAAACTCCTTCCCTTTACGTGTGGACAAGCCCTGAGATTTGCTTCTGACAAGTGGAACATGGCAAAAATGTTAGGATGTAATTCTTGTGATCTTGTTTCATAATTTACAGTCTATCTTGCCAGCCAGAATCTACAACTCTACATCCTACTATCCAAGGGGAATGAATCCTGCCAGCAACCTAAGTAAGCATGAGAGGGGACCTTCCCCAGGCAAGTGTCCAGGTAAGAATGCAGCCTGGTGACATCTCCACTGTACCCTCCAGAGACCCTAAAGAGAGCCCAGATTTCTGACTCACAAAAACTAACAGTAATATATTGGTATTATTTTAGGTAATTTTGAAATTTGGTTGATGATAAGGGATAACTCCTGCAGTCACCAAGACATTTCAAGTTAGATTCCATTTTTATAAGCAAATGAGTAATAATAAAATGTCTCTTTTTCAAATTTTTTAAAATTGGTAATTGTGGATAAAAACATTTGAAACTATAAAAAGCAGTGGTTACCAGAAAAAAAAGGAGAAGGAAACCCAAGATGTACATCGATAATAGTTTCTGTTATGGTTGTAACATTTCACTATGTTGCATGAGTTCAGCCCCTTGATTTAAATATAACACACAATATTCCTTTTTTGTGCTGTTCTAAGAATCTAAAGTAGGTTCAAGAAGTATTATGGTCAGACCTAAGTCCATGATGTGGCTCTGAGCCTATGCCAGACACTGGTGACGGCATGCACCTGAGAAGTTAATTTTCTGAACAACTCAGTAAAATGGTAAGTGGGAATGCACTCATTTCTCAGAGGGAAACTGCATGACAGGAGCTTCTGGGGGTAACAAGGCCACTACAAGGGAAAGCAGGAACCAGAAGAAGCCACAGATGATCAGGATGTGGTACATAATCAGATACACAGCATCTGAGCACATAAGACAAGGACAGTGGGGCAGCTCTGCTGAAAATAACCATACAACCTCTGTCCCTCCCATCACAGCACTGAAGGAGCCCCTGGTTACACACCTTTATGGAGTCTTAGTATTCTTTTCACATCCAAGTAAAGCTCAGCAACGTCACATACTGTGTGAGTCTCCAAAGGAAAGACTTCAGGCATTTCCAGCTTCACAGCACAAGTCCTGGAAGAAGCAGAGACTCCTCAGCAGTCTACTCTATGCAGCTCTGTCCACTCAGAGCCCCCCCCCCATTCACAAGGGACTCACCTGCTCAAGGTGCCTTTCACATCCTGTAAGGAACAAAAAAGGCCAGTGTGTTAGGCTTAGCACTCCATGGGCTGTGGCATGGGAGACGCTGTCTGTAAACACATTTCCCCAAGAAGGGAAGAGGGGCCCAGCTTGAGACACTGCTCCAGAGTCAGGAACAATGATCTCACTGGGCCTCTGCCCATGGAGCAGGAGGCTGTGATCTCCCTGGAGAAGCCTGTGGGGAAGAGCAGTGGCACCAGCCTATGACTGCTGGGGACACAGGCAGCAGATTTGCTTAGCCTCCCTGGCTCTCAGGAACCTGACGTCCTACAGAATGAGCAGGACACTGTAGAAATCACTGTCACCAAGGTCCTCTATGGTGATACAGCTCCTGAGGCTGGCCACCAAGGTGGTAGAAGTTGTATCACAAAGTGATACAGTAAATGTGCTACCTTCTGAGCCTATAGTACAACTGACCGTCCCACTAGTGGGGACCAGAAGTACCAGTTCCAGACATTTATCTTCACTGGATATATCTTTCATGTACCTTTAAGAAGCCCCACAGTTGCTCAGAATGGTTTGACCAGAAAATCAGGAAAATGATTATCCAAGGGGAAATGATGACAAAAACTACCCAGTGGGTCCATGTGACTGTCTATATTCACCAGAGGTAGGTATTTTCTCTTTTTACTTTCTTCCTTCCTTCCCTTCTTTCTTTTTCCATTCCTCTCCTGTTCTCTCCTCTCTTGTCTTCTCTCCTCTTTTCTCCTCTCCTCCCTTTCTTTCTTTCTTTCTTTCTTTCTTTCTTTCTTTCTTTCTTTCTTTCTTTTTCTTTTTTTTCCAGTGCAAGGAATTGAATCCAGAGTCTCCCACATGATAGGCAAATGCCTTACTAGTGATCATCATCCCCCATTCTATTTTTAAAAATAAATGTTAATTTTGTATCAGATCTTACTAAACAAGTTAGTACACTCTCACAATTTGTGATGCTCTTGCCTAAACCTCCTCACTAGCTGTGATTACAGGGGTAGAACAGTGCAGAGCACTTCCACAAAAGTGGAAACGTGCTTATTATAGCACATAAATGAACCCCCACATACATAGAGGAGCCACCCTGATGGTATGGATGTATAACCTAGGAGAGACATCACCTAAATTCCCTGGACTACTGCTCATGTTGGAGCAGAAGCAGGCTTTGGCCGTCTTCCCATGCTTCCTGACCATTCTCCTCCTAACAGCTCAGTATCAGAATCCTCCTTTCCTTCCCCAAGGGCACAGCCTCACCTGCAGCAGGTTCTGGGCTGAGCCCTGACATTTTGCCTCCAGTTTCAGGATGTGGCTCTTGAGCTCATCGCTCTTCTGCTGCAGGTTGACCTCACTCTCCCTCAGTCTCTTCAGCATCTGCTCTTCTTCCTTCTCCAGCCTCCAGAGGTACAACTTCTCTTCTTCTTGTAGAAAGGAATGGAGAGTCTTAAAATCAGATTTAATTTTTTGTCTCCAAATCTCCATCTTGTCCTAGAGTCAAAAAGATGTGATCAAAAGTGTCAATAGACTGTTGTCCATGATTGATGAAGAATAAAGAGAACCATGGTACTTGCATATAATAGTATGTTACCCACACTCAAACAGTGAAAATCTGATCCACGCTGCAAAAATGCAGCACCTTGGAGACATTCTGATAAGTGACATAAGCCAGATTCAAGGGAAAAAATACTGTAGATCTGACTGAAACATCACGGACCTAGGATAATCAAATTCATAGAGACAGAAAACAAAACTGGTTAACAGAGAAGGAGAATGAAAAATTAGTGGTCAATGGGGACAAAGTTTCACTTTGGAAGTAAAAAAGTTCTGAATATGGTGACGGCTTTACAGCCCATGCAAGTACTTAATGCCACTGAATTATACACTTAAAACATATAGAAAATTGTAAATTTCATGTTATGCATATTTTATTGCACTTAGAAAAGGAAAGCTATTGTGACATAATTCCTCCATGAGTCACTTGAGCTGGAAGAATGTCCCAGGTTGCCTTCTGGCACATAGATGTGGGAGAGATTGACACTGAATTCTCTATAGTCAAGATATTTTTCTTTCACAATCAACTACAGAGGAAGGTGGGTTGGAGTAGCAGACAAATTATTTATATAAGTAGGGCTGAGTTTGTCTATTAGAGAAGGAAAATAAATTTTATCTGGAATGCGAGAAATATCTTTCAGTCGGGGAAAATTTCTTAAAGCTGTAAGTCGTGAAAAGTATCTGTAAGAATGGATTTAAAACAAAGTTATCAGGGAGGAGAGTCCTTGATTCCAGAAGCGGCAGTCAACTACCAAAACCTCAAGTTCAAGCTCCACATGCAAAGGAGGCAGAAAGCAGAAAGTCCTTGGACAAGGCAGAGCAGCTCGCTGGTCTGCAGACTCAGAGGGCTGACTAACAGGTTCCAGAGATGTAACTAAAAAGCAATGTGTGTCTCAGACCGAGGAGCCTGGCAAGCCAGGGAAAGCACTGTTTCCTGAGTACTTTTAAAAGTGTTTCCTGTACTGGAAGGCTGGAGCCAGACTCTGTCACTGTCTGATGCAGTGGCCAAAACACCATTTTGTGCTTTGTCTCAATCATTCTTGTGTAAAAATATTAGAATAAAAACCATCTCATATTCAGTGGATCAGATTCTCACCTTCCATTTAGTTATCTGTGTTGTTATGAACACTTTCTGGTTCATACATTCCTCTTGAAGTGGCCTCAAATTTCTGGCAGCTTCCTCCAGCTTTTCCTGAAAGAAAAATTGGGTGAGAAAAGTCTGTGAATTTGATTTACTAGACAACTAATGGGAATACCAGCTCTAAAATAATAGTGGTTACTTACTGAGTTTTTACCCTTTGTGAGGGAGTCTGAAAGGGGCTGTATGTGCAGTGACATACTGATCCCTTCCCCTCCCCTGAACAAGTTGGTGGCTTTCAACATTCTTTCTCCACTGTGGAAAAAGATACTCAGGACTTGACTCAGTTGCCCAGTGGGGCAGGGAGGCTGTAACTGGTCAACAATGGGCTGGGATTGCCATTTCCTCTGCAGACCAGGAAATAGCCATGTCCCCCCACCACACTATGGTAAAAAAATTACTGCACACAGATATAATATCATATAAGACAAGATTTTACAGAATAATGTGCCAGGGGCTGGAGATTTAGCTCAGCGGCATAAGTGCCTGACTTGCAAGCAAGCAGTCGTGAGTTCGATCCCTGGTACCGATGGGAAAAAAAAAAGAAAAAGAATAATGTGCTGAACAGTACATTGGATTCCAGGGTATTTAGCATATGTGGAAATCTGTGGGTATTACAAGTGAGTCAGAAAGACCAGGATGCTAGCTAAAGTTATCAGGAACAGGAAATATAGATATTAGAGTTCTGATATAGTTTGAATAATAACATCATGGTATAAATTTTAAGTTGATAATTGTCAAATAAAAATTTGCATTGATAAACTGGTAATTTTCAAAACAGGGTATCATATTTTCTTTGAAGTAATTTGAATTTGGTCGTGGATATCAGAATGAAAAGAATTATCCCTTGTCCTCTATAAACCCAACAAGTACTTTCATGAATTCACTAGTGCTTTCAGGAAAGGGCTTCACCTAACTGATATAGCAAAAGCTTGCATTGCCCAGGCTATAAGCCCTGTGCTTTTCTAAGCTCTGCATATTTTAATGTCCTTAAAGCTCACAAATGCCATGATATACACATTATACATAACTACTTGCAAATGGAGGAGCCAAAGCATGGACATTAAATCACCCCAAACTGTTCATCAAGTCAGACCTACGATTTCAACCTCAGCTGCCTGCTTCTGGGGTTCAAATTGTGACTGTGCCCTCCCCTACTGCTTTGTGGGAGAGAAACTCAAAGAGGAGCCTCCTCAGTACAGGTATGAGCAGCTCCATGGAGTTAAAGGAGCCCCCTGTATGCTGAGTAGGAGTCAGGACTGATGTGCCCTTAAGAAGGTTGTGGAGTTTTCATAGGAGCCCCGGTCTGCATTCTGGGAGAGAACCAGGATCCTGTGCTAAGCATAAGCTCCTGAGCTCTAGCTGGGTAGCAGATCTAAGCTAGGTCCTTCATTTGGCCACTGCAAAAGTCTACTTTACAAGCTCTTAGGTGATACCCAGGAGCTGCCCAGACCTCTCCCTCCAGTCACTCTCCACATTTTTCACTTCCAAGCCTGTGACTTTTCTTCAGGAATCTTGTTTGAAACTGCTCTGTCCCTTTATTTTGTATAGGGACAATCTGCGTTTTATTCTTTCATATTACTTTTTTACATTAAGAGGGCTGGGGTTATGTTGACCCAAACTTCCCAAATGAAAGTCCCCAGGGGCAGGTGAGACTGTCTCCAAGATTGAGACTGGGAGCCATGCTCAGGTCCTGGGCCCTGGTTCCCACCCCTACCCCTCACCTCCTTTCTCCACTGTATGTACATGTCCTAGAGCCCTATGGCTGTACCTTTGCTTGTACAGGTTCCTCTGCCTGGACGTCCTGTGTTCTCAGGAGTCTCCTCAGAGATGCACCCCGCCCTGCACTTTCACCACCCAAGCCAGCGGTCCCAGGTGTCATTTTGCTGCTGTGTCCTTTCTATTGAGCTGTAGGATACACATAAAACTACAGTTTTTGTCCCTCCCATTTTAATATCCTGCATCAGCAACTGCAACAATGTGGTTTCTCACAGAACACATAGTATGAAGCAAAAAATTATGCAAATATGTGGTTGTATATGTCCCAGAACAGGGGACGTCCATGGTAACATAGAGGATGGGGACAGGAGTCAGCATCCTGAATGTCAGCATGGATAGTTTGGACTGGATTCAGCAAAAATCCATCACAAGCTATTTTGCAGAAGAATAACATGAAAAAATTATGTTTCAGAGTCATCATCTTGGATATCAAGGTCCGTACTCTTGGATCTTGTGAGCAGCATGATCAGGTCCCTACTGAGGTCCTGGGGACACACTCACCTTGTAGCCCTGGCACACCTCCTCCACCAGTGCCGTGGTGTGCCCTTGGTGCTGTGGTCCTCTCTCACAGCGCCAGCAGATGAGCTGGCCATCATCTTCACAGAAGAGCTGGAGCCGCTCCCCATGGGCCTCACACAGCAGCTCCTGCTCTGTCTTCTCCATTTCCTGGATGAGCTTAACAAGTCTTTCCAAATGATTATTGTATGTCCAGCTTGTTTTTTCAAATGAGGAACCACAGTGAGGACACTGGAATCTTTTAAGCCATGATTTCTCCTTAACGACAATAGAAATGCATGACAGGCAGTAACTGTGTCCACAGGGGATGTTCACTGGGTGCTCCATTAGGCCTGAGCATATCATGCAGGTGGCGATCTCTTTTAGCTTCTCAATTTTAGTAGCTGAAGCTACTAAAACTTTTCTTGAGACTCTCCAGTGTTGGATCTGGAGATGGAGAGGAAGCAGCCAGAATTTCCACAGAAATGGAAAGGCCTCTCCTGAGCTTGAGTACAAGGTGCTGGCTGCAATTACCCTCCACAGGTCTTGCAGTCTTAATGCTGGAAAGAAGAGAAACAGATTTTAATTTAGAAGATGGATAAGTGGTTAGTTGTGTTGCCTAATATTCAGAAAGTATCACGTTTGGCCATTTAAATTCAACTTAAATATTGAATGAAATTTAAAATCCAATTTCTTGGATTAGCTAGCCACATTTCAATTGCTTATTAGATCACATAGCTGGTGTTTATAGAACAGCTCAACCATAGCATCACTGGTGCTGGGTCTAAGGGGTTCCTGAGGCTGAAATAAGGAACCTATTCCACCCTCTTAAAGTTTGCAGGTTTGCTGACTCCCCACACAGAATAAAAATGTTCAACACAAGTCAGAAAGAAGCATTAGTAGGGTTTATTAGATAGAGATTTTAGGACACACCCAAGAAGTGGGTGTGGGAGCCCAGAGAAGTAAGATGCATTACAAGCTGGAGTAGGGCACGTTTAAAGGGGTATCTTCAAGGCAGGCGATCCAGCATGTGTATTTTCTCTGTCGGGTTACAGTGCAAGCCAGCTATCTATATGAGCTTGAGGCCTGGGAATGCTGCTTAAATTTGAAATATGTTGTTGCCAACTTGCTTCTTCCTGGGCTGGAAGAAAGAGTGATTTGCATGTGAAAAGGATGGATCCAGCACATGGAAATTTACAGGCTACTGTAAAAGGACCTTTAGGAACTTAACACTGCTCCCCGTAGAGGGAGCATCACCACGTAGGGTGGCCTCCAGAGGCAGGGGAAAAATTTTTGTCTCAAAGCAGCAGTTTTAGAGTCTCAATTTCCTTGTCTTCTTTTAACTGTGTTTTTGCGGGGCTTTCTGTTTTGTTGTTTTGCTTTTCTTTTATCCTATCTCAATAAAACATTCCATCCAGGTAGGAAGTTCTTTGGGATCAGGGATTAGAGAAACGGAGAAGCAGGCTTCCTGACAAAATGTTGCAGCAAGAGACACAATTTGGTGAGGGCATGTAAAATCCTTCCCATTCTAATGAGCATCTGAAACAACCAGCATCAGAATTTTTTTTTTTTTAACTCGTGGTAATACTCAGCCAACTGAGTGGTCCACGGAGGATGCCACTGACAGTCAAATTGGACTCTCTCTCTCTCTCTCTTTTCTTAAGAGCAGAATATATTTATTGAGAGAAAGAAACTTTCTGTCAGAGAGAGAGAGATGGAAGGGGTCCAAGTGGGTTGCCCTGGACTTGCTTTTCACTTCAGTGCTGACCTCACAGATTACAGGACAGCAGACTTGTAAAGTCTCATTGGACAGTCAACCAAGAGGGGACAAATGGAGCCCAGAACTCCAGAAGAACTGGATTATTGTCTTTGTCCTCTCTACTGCCCTCCTTGAAGTAAGGAGAAGAAAGCTGGAAAGAGGGTGTGGGAAGTGAGGTGGATCCTGGGACCCCTATTATTCCTGGAGACAGAGCCTTGGAGAACCAGGAAGCTTACTATCTTTTCTCCAGGCCCGAAACTTTCTGTAAGAGATGAACACAGACAAGAGGCTCAGCACAGAACTCAGAGAAGGTGGAAAGGAGATGAGGGGTCAGGACTCTGAGGACTTCAGGTGCTGGACATCCTCTGACCACCACTGCAAATCTGACACCCAGATGTTTTGGAGAAGTGACCAGGAGCCCTGTCTGTGCCCTTGACTTCTGCAGAAGGGGTTCCTGTGACCCCATCCCTGTTCTCCCCAGACCTTCACTGCACCCCAGGGTTTGGAGGGGAGCAACATAGGGATAAATGTGGAGAGTGACTTTTCCTTTTCAATGCTATACCCAGGTTTAAAAACAGGAACTCTGATAGCCTTATCAAAATATCCAGTTCTCCTCACCTAACTAATACCAGTCTCTTGAAGTCACACAAGATCTCTTCCGCAGGCTTCTATTCTTTGGTGGTCACTTCCTCCAGGGATACACTAGACCCCTCTCTGTTAGGTGCTGGGCTCCTAGGAACAAGACCTCATCTTCTTAAGCCCATAGGTGTCCATTGTGGAGCTTACTCACCTTATATTCTGGATCTCCTGAGAAGTGGTATAATTCCTGATGAAAATGAAAGCAGAGGTGGTGTGAGCTGTGAGCAGACCCTCAAGTGTTCTTGAGGTACAGGGCAGTCAGCTGCTGTGCTGTTAAGAAACCTTCTCTCACCCCCACCACACTCTCACAGGCGCCAGTCTTCTTCCACCCAGAAGACCCTGGCCTGGGCCTGTCAGCCCCCTACTTGCCACCAATCCTCTGAGGTCCTACTTCCGGAACTGTAAGTGAACTAACTCTGACTGGATTAAGTCAGTTCAGAAGTGAAACTACTGTGAGAGGTGGAGCCAGGGATTCAGAGCCAATGAGAGAGCGCTGTTCTGAAAGGGAGTGAGAACACAGGAAAAATATCCTCCTTTAAAGCAGTGGACACATTAACAATCTAGGAGAATTCCTGTGACCTAGCGTAGGGCTGCAGGGCACAGTAATGGACTGGACGGGAAGCAGATGAAAATGGAAGCAAGAGAAGAGCTGGACCCCTGGGCAAGAAAGCTGAGAGGCAGTTTAGCAGGGAGGTCACTAGCTGTTGGGTCTCTGAAGAGACAGGTCTCTAAAAGGAGGTATGCTGGATGAAAAGAAAAGAGAGAGACAGTTATGGGATTGGAGTGGGGGGTACCGTCTCTAGGACTGAAGCCGTGATTACAATTTTCTCTGGCTTTTTATTAGAGTCTTTTCTTAACAAAAGCAAAAGCAGGAAATGGGAGGGATAAAGTACAAGAAGATGAGAACCGAATTGTTTAACTTTCCCAGGGCCATCTCTGGCTATAGTTGGCCTTCATGTTTACTGTTCTTTTGGAAGGACACATTTTAGCAAAGAATCTTGTGCTGTTCCAGCAGCCTTCCACTGAGACTCAAGGTCCTGCTTTCATTTCCTTTAACACTATGCATTTATAAGACTTCCTCCAGTAGAACACAAAGTCTGTGGGGGTAACCTCAGGTTAAACTAGTTTAAGTTAATCTATGACCCACAACTAGTGCCTCTTGAAAGAGCCCTGGACTGAGTGTCTCTCTGGGAAGAGGCAGCCCCAGGTGGCCCTTGAGCACTTTCCCTGGATGCCTTAGGCACCCTTCTCAAGCAGCCGCCCTGAGCATCTGATCACATCTGTGCCCTCCCTCACTCCCAACTCCATGCAAGTGGCTCTGTTTTCTTCCCAGGGCATGGCATTAAATATTTTGCTTGTTTATATGGTTATATGGTTTATTCTCTTCTTCCTCTAGGGCAGAGGTTTGTAAGAGTATTGCTCACTGAGGAATCTTGTTCAAGATCTTTAAGACAGTTTCAGGCATGGTTATATGGGTTACACAAATGACTCTAACTTGCAGTGAACACACATCTTAGGAGATGTGTCCACACTACCTACCGTGATGTGGTATGAGTGGTGTGTGGTTGTGTGCTGATGTGTCCTGGATTGCATGTGCATGCATGTTGAGAAGGTAGGCATATCAACATGGCCAACAGTATAAGAAAGTACCCATGGGGACTGGAGATTTAGCTCAGTGGCATAAGTGCTTGCCTGGCAAGCATGAGGTCATGAGTTTGGTCCCCAGTACCCCCCCCAACAAAGGGAGAAAGTACCCATGGTTTTTGTTGATTTCCAGACTGCTACTTCTCAAGAAGGTTGAGAGGAGATTTAGTAACATCAAAATGTGAGATAATTGGGAGGACAAACTTGCAGGATGATCAAAGAGAGTCATGTAAGAACCACATAGAGGCAGATAGAAGAATACAGGAATAAAGAGAACAACATCATGGTTGGAAACTAACTGAAAGTAGTCAGAATGATGGGCCTGGCAAGTCACTTCCCCAAAAGAAGTCTTAGGGTCCACTGAAAATAGTTTGTACATATTTGTCATGAGATTATGAGAGGCAGTTTTTCAATCTTCCTGACATGGATGACTGATTCACTGACACTGGCTCTAACGTTGACCTGAAGTTGAGAGTGGATAGTTTCCTGTGCAAGCCAAAAAGCAGTTAGCAATAGTGCACCTCAAAGTAGTTTGTAAGGCTCAATTCAGACATGACTGTCCTAGTGCCCAACCTATCTGCCAGCAGAAACATTGTGCTCAGATCAACAGCAATGCCTTCAGCAAACACAAGATGTCATACAAGAGATAAGATGGAGCATGGCATCTTACAGAATACCCAGCAGGTGAAGACACTCAAACATTCAAACAAGATGCCTCGAGGACTTTGCCCACTGAGGCACGAAACACCCAGAAAACTTCAACTACTGAGGTTTATTAAGATCTTCCCACCTAATGTCCCTTGCCTTCTTTCAAGCCCTATTTAAAATAAATAAATAAATAAATAAATAAATAAATAAATAAATAAATTTCTCTTTGTTCCCTATAGATGGCCTTTTTGTCTTCTGTCTGCCTGCACAATAAATTCCATACCATGTTGCCTTTATACAAGCCTAGTGGTCTCCGCTGGTCTCTGCCTCTTGCCGTTTCTTAAATCTGGTGCCAAAACCTGGGAGGGACACAAGGTCTCTCCAGAGGGTTTTACACTCTCTTGAACCTCCACCCAGCTGAGCTTACCCAGAAATATCCCCAGATCTGGGTCTCTACAGTCCCTTCCATTTTTCCCATGACAGATCTTGCTAGGTATTGCAAATCGGGTTAGCCTTCCAATCTCCCTCATGCCCTCTTTTCCCCCATAAAGTTAGAGAGTTTCTTCCTGCTTTTTGTGCTTTTTAAACCCCAGCACTGGTCTTGAAAAGTGCTCAAGCTTCCCTTGAGCTTCTGACCAACTGCAAAGATATTTGCCTTGCCCAGTCGCTCACATTTATGATTTTGGGTCCTGATTGGAGACATCCACCAGAGATCTAGCCACTTTCCCACACCTCTCTCTCTACTCCAGTGGGAAACCGTCCATCTCAGCCATCTTCCACTCCCTGCCCCCATCCCCACTAGCCTGCCTTGGGCAGAATCTCAAACCTCACCACCTCTCTCCCAATCTGGAGCCCAAATGGCTGATGTTTTTCTATAACACAACATGGCCAAAATTCCTGCTAGACAATGGATCTCAGTGATCAGAGTGCAATACTTTTGATTTTTTCATTTTGCAAAATAACAAATAATTAACAGGAGATAAGAGTTTGCATTTATTTCTGGAGTGCTGAATTATATTAATCATAATTGTCATTCTTGTCTGTTTGCACCTTTTGTAAATCACTTTATGATGTTTCTTTAAAGGGGTGTTGTATTTTTGCAGACAAAGTCTTGTATATGTTACATTTAGACTTGCTTGAATCATTTGACTCATGATTGCTGTGGTTTTAAAGCTTACTTTACATTGCATTAAGGAAAATAATGTTAGAGCGCCACCTATTGGACTTCGATAAAATTTGTAAAACCGATCTTTTTATAAAACCTCTATAGTCAGCTGGGGCTTTTATTTGTCCCTTGTAGAATGCTAAGACCAAACAGTGGTCATTCTGCTAGCTAGTAATTGCCTTTATGGAAGCTTCCACTCTCAAATTAGAAGATATATTTCTCTAGTAACCCCTGGTGAATCCCAATTGGCACCCATTGCAATGTTGAACAGACAGATGGGCAACTGGATTCCTTTCTGGAGACAAATCTCTTAACTGTGTGAAACTAGTGAAAACTGAAAAGACAACTGATGGGTCACGGCTTGGGCAGCTCTCCAGTGGATAACCAAAGGTGCCTCTGTGGACACTAGCTCCTGACAGCCCTGGATCAGCAGATAATCCCCACTTATCTATCATTCCACCTGCATTCCCTAAAGAAGATGAAAGGCGATTCTTTCAGTGATCATCAGGTATTCTCTTTCTCAGAGCAACCTGATGTTGTCGGAAGAGCCCTTTCTTAAGCCTCCTTCAAAGGTCAACTACAGGTCTGGACTACAAATAAGTTAGAGACCCTAATTTTTTTTCCTCTCTCCTCTTCTGAATTTTGCTATAAACAGATTCATTTAAAGTAATTCTAAAATCCTTCAGCCTCCCCATAGATTGCAGTTCTTTTTCCACAAAGTCCTCTGTTTGGTCAACATAGTATAAAAGCGTTTTGGTTTTGCAGTGCTTTGAGTCTTCATTTCCTCTGGATTACATGTTTATAGGATTCTGGGTTTTACTTGTTTTGTTTGTGCATTTTTTGACAGAGTTCAGGAAATGCTACCCCAAAATGTGCTACCTAAGCACGCTGACTTCTTCACACAAAACTCCTGTGGGAAGCAGCAGACACAGGGAGGAACAAATACTCCATGGGACCACGAAGAAGGAAAGGAGACCTAATACAGGACAGAAAGCAGTAAAAGGCTGGCTCGGAGGATGTTGTGATGCCAAGGAGCCATGTGCTGCTTCCCCTTTATACCCATCAGAACTGTGAGAAAACCGCAAGTCATTTAGAAGGAGCTAAAAGGTCATGAAGTTTGTGGACGCCAGGAGAACTGAAGACAGAAGAGAAAGATTTCTCATTAGAGCTGCAAGCTGGCCCTCTGCAAGTGTCCTGCCCCTCCAACTGCCTGTGCTCAGCCACAGGAAGTTTCCTGGGTTATTAAGATGTCGCTTGTGTCTGCTGATTTGAAAGAGCATGTTTTTCTTGTGTTCTTCCTTCCTTTAACCACATGAGCACCTCATTGGTTCCGATTCATTGGCTCCGCCCACCTCAATAGTTTCGCTTCTGAATTTACTGCAGTTTTACTTCAGATTCCAGGAAGTTGAAACTCTGAGGGCCAGCAACCTGTAAGGGGTGTCTTGCTGAGAAGTCCAGGCCAGAGACAGAGCAGGGGGCTCTGTGTGTTGGTAGGGGCGAAGAGACTGTTTCCTGGCCGCAGGGCCCTCTCTCTACCTCGGCAACTGCCTGAGAGTCTGCTCACAGCTCTCATTCTTTGTCTCCCTTCCCATTCACCAGAATCCACACCACATCTCAGAAGATCCAGGACATAAGGTGAGTGCCATGCAGGGTGGGGGCCTGCAGTCTTAAAGGAGGGGATATCCAGGACACGGGACGCCCAGCAACCCTTGTGGAGAAAAGGCCTAATGTACCCATGGGGGAAGTGGAGGGTAAAAAAAAATGGAGGCTGCAGAAGAACTCCTGTGTGGTCCCAAGATACTGGTTCTGGTTATAAGAGGAAAATGGCCCATCTGGTAACTTTAGTTGAATTCCTGTTTTTAAATAAAAGCACAGTCGTATTAAAAGAAAATTCGCTGTACAAACTCCCCTCTTCCCCTAACTGCTCCCCTCCCATACAGTCTCCTGTGGGAGGGTTGTAGTTGCTAGGAAGATAAGGATGAGTTGGCAGAAGCACTTGCTGTAGGGGACAAGGGGACAGAGGTGATCATTTCTCTGCTGCCTCTGCTTCTTAAGTTCTTAGTGATGGGCGCAAGAGTGTCCAGCCCCCCGTATGCCACAGAGGCCTAACTCCCTGTATCTTTTCCACCTTCCCTGTGTCTCTATGATCTGGACCATTCTCCAATCAAGTCCCTGGTCTGAGAATGAAACAATAAGCCCTTAGTTTTCCAGAGCTCTCTCCCCATCAAAAAGCAGGGCCCCAGGATACAACTCCCCTCCCGCAGCCTCTCACCGTGCTCTTTTCCTTGGTTCAGAGAAGGGATGCAAAAAGAGTAAACCAGGTGTTTTCAGTGCATTGGTTACTTGTCTCACCACCTGATTTGTGTCTCCACTGATGCTTAATGATGTCCTCTGGCCTACGGTACGTGGGGTACAAGATTAAGGTGGAATCCAGTTTGATTGTCTTAGTTAATTTTTACCCTTTGCAGAGACAAAATACCTGACATTCACAAGAGTGGGATATTGTAATCGTAAATATTGAGTACAGTTATCCAAATATTGTAAGACGGTATTGGAATCCCAGCAAGTTAATTCCAGGCAGGTGCTGCACCTCCGAATTACATCCCCGGCCCCCAGCAAGTTAATTCCAATCTACCACCTCCAAAGCAACCCACGGCGAGAGTAAAGACACCACCAATACATATTCCAAGTTAAGGGCAGCTAAGGGGTCCTAAATCCAACCCCTGTGAGAATGTGTGGCCAAAGGCCCTGATCCCAGGCCTTTCCCAGAATTTATTATCTTGTGAAGAAGGGGGTGGCTCGAAGATGAGTGACAGTGAGGATGGCGGGAATTATGTGAATAACTTGAGCTGGCTAGCCAGGTAGGGAGAAAAGCACTTCTGCAAAATGCAGATATAAGGATATGTAAAAGGATCAATTTGCACAATTCAGTTAAGGTAGCAACTGAATTGTTTTTGAAAGCTGTTGCTGCAGTTTCTGCTATGTAAACTTTTGTGCCCTGGGGAATCATTAGCCTCTTTACCTGGGTGTGAACCCAGTTCACATTCCTGGAGCTGACTGGCTCTAACAGCCTGCTGTGCTTATATATTTTAGAGCACAAAGCAAGGAAACAGGAGACTGTCTGATGGCTTTAGAGAGTACATATCAGTGCCTCAGCTAGCCTTATTGGCAATGCTTAGAGCCAGTTGAAGATAGAAGGAAATATTATAGCCAGTTCTGTACATATCAGTATAATGAAATCAGTCTCATTCTGTATTCAAGGGGAGTCACTCCAGTTGTCTCCCACAGAGGGAAGGTTTATTTAGATCACAGTTTGTAGAGGTTTCAGCCCATAGGTGAGTAGCTTCAAGACAGGTTGGGATGGCAGAGGAGAAATCATTCTTGGCAGACAGAGACAGCAAAAGCAACCAAGTGACAAGAGACTCAGCTTCTTTCTGTCCTTTATATCTTTATCCAGACCTACTCACACCCCTAATCTTGGCACCCTTAATCTTAGCATTTTACCATGAATCAACCCCAGCATCACACTCTAGATCTAGCCATCTCTGAAAAGCCCCACTTCGGACTCCATGAAGTTGGACATCTAGACATAGGCCATAACATGCATTGACAGTGTGGCTGATTAATGGCTACTTTTTCTCTTTATACCTGGTATAAAGAGATAATTCTGGTGCTGATGGATTCTGATGCTCATTAGAATGGGAAGGAGTTTCATGCTGCCTCACTGAGTTGCAGCTCCTCTGCAGATTCTGAGGAGGCCTGGTCTCTGTCAGCACTGGTCCCAGAGAACTTCTCACCACAATGGAATGGTGTGTGACTGAACTGAGCAGCCATGGGAGACAATTGAGCATCTGAAATATCAGCCAGCCAAGAAGGAAGCTAGACAGAGGAATGAAATTTTAAATTTTATTAATATTCATTAAGTTAAACTCAAATGTTCACATGCACATTGGCGACCATATTAGAAATCAGCTAGCTGTTTGTACATGTTTTCAACTCTGACTCATTCCTTCCTTCCAAAGAGAAGTCTGCAAGATCTGTTGAGGGCAGAGAAGCCACCTCCTTGTACACAGGCTCTTATCAGCTCTATTTCCATCCCTGTAGAATTGTTGGCTGCTTCATCTTCTGCTATAGATCTAACATTGGAACTTCTCAGGAAAAGCCATGGCCTCAGCCATTAGGACCAAAAAGATGAAAGAGATGGCTACTTGCTCCATCTGCCTGAACCTGATGACAGAGCCAGTGAGCATCAACTGTGGACACAGCTACTGCCGGATCTGCTTGGAGCAGTACCTTGTCCAGGTAGCCAGAAGTCAGGGTCAGGTGGCGTTATTCTGTCCTCTGTGTCGGGCCTCATTTCGTATAAACAGCCTCCGGTCCAACAAGCAGCTGGGAAATCTCGTAGAGCTTATCAAGGAGATGGAGGACACAGAAGATGAGCTTGTGTGTGACAACCACAGAGAGCAGCTCCAGCTCTTCTGTGAAGACGATGGCCAGCTCATCTGCTGGCGCTGTGAACGGGCACCGCAGCACCAAGGGCATGCCACGGCGCTGGTAGAGGATGTGTGCCAGGGCTACAAGGTGAGTGTGCCCTAAATAGAGCCTCAGTGGGGCCTAGGCAGGGACCAGTCACACCCTGCTGGAATGACCCCAGTGTACTCACCCCAAATCCTAAAATGATAACCCTGAAGCACAGCTTTTAGCATGGTATTCTTCTGAAATACACTATGTGATGGGTCTTTGCTGAATTCAGTCCACACCATCCATCCTGACATTCAGCAGGATGATCAGACTCCTGCCCCCTTCTTTGTTACCATGTCCTTCTCTCTGCTCTGGGACATGCTCAACCAAACATCTACACATTTTGTTGCTTCATATTGTGTACTGTTGGAAACCATAGTAAGTCTGTCTTTGAAATTGGATCTGAAAAGGAAAGAAACAAAGATCTAACTCTGTAGCTTTCCTAAAGTTCAGTAGAGAAGACAAATCATCCAAGTGCTAGCTAGTGCCAGGGGCTTGGGTGATGGGAAGGGATGGAAGGGGAAGGCGGTGCATCCCAGAGTTGGCTCCTGAGGACACATACACTCAGCTGCTAGAGGTGTCCAGGCAGAGAAAACTGCCCCAATGAAGTCACAGTCACTGTGGCTCTGGCTGCACCATGTCCGGGCTCCGGGGCCTGTGGAGTAGACAGAAAGGTAGGGGAGTGGATAGGGAGCCAGGACATGGGATCTAAGCTTCAGAAACATGTTCTCATGAAAAGCCACTGGGGCTTTTCATGTGAAAAACAAGAGGTTAGAGATTGAAAAAAATCACCCAGGTATTCCTAAAATAAAAGGAATATCAAATAATAAAGTTTGTATTATCCCCTCTAAGATAGGGAAGTGACAAGCAATTTTAAACTGGGTTCAGAGGAACAGATGCAAATTTGGAAATGATTAATATGTAGAGTCCAGAGAGAGGTGCCAGGAAATTCCTAGGTGTCTTCTAAGAGCTTGTAAGGAATGAGCCCTTGCGGTGGTGAAGGAAGGAACTGGCTTAGTCCTGCTGCCCTAACCCTCGTTACGCTGAGTCTGAGGATCTTGTGCACAGCATGTGTTCCTGGTTCATCCTTCATGAGGTAGACATGCCTTCCTGTGAAGGCTCCTCGACCTTTCTAAGGCCACATCACTCCTGAGCCCCCATTCAGCATGTCAGGCACTCCTTAGACTCTGTGGAACTGCCAGTGTCTGTAATGGGCTTGCTCCTGTTTGAGTTTCTCTCCCACCACACAGCAGAGAAGCAAACTCTGTCAGCCTCAGAGGTCCACAGCTGAGGTTCAAATCTTAGGTCTGGCCCTTACCTTGATGGACATAATATTTTCATTCCTTGGTTTCCCTATCATAAATGAGGATAAAAGAAATCCATCCTCCCCCTCTTAAACCCAGAGATTGTAAGCGAGTTAAAGATATTAAAATGTGTACAATTTAGAATACCTTTTGGCATATAGACAGGGCAGTGCAGCTTTGCCAAATCCGTTGGGTAAAGCTGTTTCATAGGAGCACTACAAAATTCATTAAAGTACTTGTTGGGTTTAGTGGGGATAGGAGTCAATTTTTTTTTTAAACTATTTCAAAAAATGAACTTTTGCTTTCAAGGAAAGTATAAGAAACCATTTTGAAAAATAACCTAAAAACCTTACCAGGTATGACAAAGTCTTTTTAAACTGGTTTCATGTCACCAGTCTTCAAAGTGCAACAGACTTTGCCAATCTGTATTAATTGTTTTTAATAACTTCAGCTGGTATCCTGGTTTCTTTTCTGACTCACAACTCACATGAAGTTCTGTGCATGTCAATGGAATTTCTTACTTTTGTACAGCATGTTATTCTGTAAGATCTTGTTTTCATTGTTTACTGTATCTGTTTGCGATGCTTCCCTGGCCACTTGGGTGGGGGATGCCTCAGGCTTTGGTCAGCACAGATTAGTATCCCAGCCCCACTGCTTCCTGTCTACATGCACATGGACATGTTATTCAAACCCTTCCAAGCCTCCATGCAGAAAGGAAGTTGAAAACCCTACCAACTGCTCAGGCTTGCTGATCAGATCAGTGTTATCTGACCTACAGACCCTAGGCTCCCTAGCAAAGTGTAACAACTCAATGAATATTCATTGTGATCTTAGCACATCTTGGACTGCTGAGATTCCTGTTAAGAGTCTAATAAATAAGTAAATCAAATAAACATTCTTTATTCAATTTTTCCCTCAGAAAAAGCTCCAGGATGCTGTGACAAAATTGAGTCGATTTGAAGAAGAATACATGAATCAGAAAGCACTCATGGAAATGCAAATTACTAAATGGAAGGTGAGAATCTGAGTTCATTGATCTCTAGTTATGTTCAATTTTAGAACAGAAGCTGACAAGGTAGAATCCCAGTTTATTCTCAGTGTACCAGATTAGGAAGATAAAATGCAGCACGCAGGATCTGGCTCTCAGCCTAATGGATGCAGAAGCCATCTCTGAGAACTTCCAGAAAATAGTCTCTCCAGCCTGGATTCATCAAGGCAGTCACTGAGAACAATTTTATTTATAAAGAACATTGTAGCTGTTGCAAGCACTTGAACACTTGCACCTGCAGGCTGAAGGCTTCCAGACCATTTCCATGGTTCACCAGGCTCCACCCTATCAGAGATACATTCCTTTTGTGGCTGTATCTTTGGAATTCGTGAGATAGCAGTCCAAGTCAACAGACCAGTAAGCCACTCTGCCTCTTTCAGATTTTTTTGAACTTAGGCTTCCAGATAATGTTTCCATATGCCTTGTTTCTGGAATCTTGAGCAGGGAGAAAACCTTGAGTGTAGCTAATACAAATAGAAAGCCCTCCAGTAGAAGGGTAACTTTGCACTAGTTTCTTTCATAAAACTTTTACTTAATCCTAAGTAGGTGACCTTCTATGGTGACATCACGGTCACAAGAGTATGGCAGAAATTTGGAAAGCACTCTTGGAAATTTTGAGCCTGTATTTCCTCAAGTGAAATTGACATCCAATAACATACATCATTAGTTTCTGGTATTTTATACACAGGGATGGTTAAGATGACTTGGGTGGTAGATGAGATTTTTCTCAATTAACCCTAACAAAATTTGCCTCAGTGGATCTTCCATCTGACAAGAAGAATCAAGGATTCTGTTCCAGCCTTCATGCTTAGAAGAAAATGAATCGGGTGACTATAGAAAAGACAGGGTCCATATTTCCAACATCTCAATGCCAGCAGGAGCCTTTAGAACTTTCTTTCAGCTTGAATGATATGTTAAAACATTATATCACAAGTAGTAGTTGATTATACTTTCTTTTTTTATGAGCCTGTAGAATATACATTTTTACTATTTGAAATATAAAACTCAGAGGCACTAAGTGTAACCATCACCAAATCCATTTTGAGAAGTAATTTTATCTTTCAAAGTAACATTCTGACCCCATTAATAAGCACAGATTCCTCATTCTTTCCTTTCTCCTGCCGTCTAGCAGCCACAATTCTGCATTATGCCTTTATGAATTGAACCATTGTAGCTTCCTGATATGTCATATGTACAATATTTGTTCCCTTGTTTGGGGTTTATCTCACTCAGAAGATCTTCAAGTTTCATCCTTAAAATTTTCATTCCTTTTAAAGACTAGGAAAGACTCCATTGCATCTACATTGCACATTTTGTTTATCTTTCACCCATGAATGTATAAACACTTGATTTGTTTATACTTTCTATCATACTTTCTTGACTCTAGGTTGATATAGAAACTCGAAGACAAAGCATCAAGTCTGATTTTAAGAATCTCCATGCGTTTCTACATAAGGAGGAGAATTCATATCTCTGGAAGCTGGAGAAGGAAGAAGAGAAGATGGTGAGGAGACTGAAGGAGAGTGAGGCCAACCTGCTGCAGAAGAGCGATGAGCTCAAGAGCCACATCCTGGAAATGGAGGCAAAATGTCAGGGCTCAGCCCAGAACCTGCTGCAGGTGAGGCTGTGAACTCTTAAAAGGAAAGAAGGATTCTCATAAGGATCAGTAAGAATGTTCGGGAATTATGGGGAAATTGTTAAGCCTCTTTCTCTTGAACATAGGTATTAGTGTAAAGATTTTAATGTTTCTTTGACCTTATATAGCAATATCATCAGGATGGCTCCACTGGTCTGTGTTTGCCTTATGAGAATTATGAAACCTACTTCCTCTGGGTGAACTTAGAGTGGCCAAAGGGAACCGTGGGATAACTTTGGCAACCACCTCTTCTTTGTTTCATTGGCACAGTTCCCTGACAGTCCAACCTTCCTCTGAAATATTCTTTCAAGTGACAGATGGTAACACTGAGGCAGCCCAAAGCCAGGATTAATTTTTCCCTAATTTTCTGGTAAAATTCTTGCTCCAGAGACACTGTGGGTTCTTCTTATAGAATGAATAGATGCACTCAATTAAGATAAACTGCTGGAGCTGTTAATTCTGGTGCTCACTACTTGAGCAGTTAATTCTGGTAGTCACGCTCTAGGTGAAGTGGAGCAAATCTGCTGCACCATCCTGCAACCCCAGCTGTCATCGTTTCTGTGGCCTAGAGTCCCAGGAGATGTGTATATAGTCACCAAGGAGGACCGTGGTGACAATGATCTCTACATAGGCTCACTCTGCAGGACATTAGATCCCTGAGAGCCAGTCTTGCCAGAGAAAGTCTGAGCAAAGTTCTTGCCTGTGTTCCAAATAGCTATAGGCAGGTGCCACTGTGGCCACTGTGGCCTTCCCCACAGGCTTCCCCAGGGAGTTTACCGCCTCCTGCTGAGTGGGCAGAGGCCCGGTGGGATCATTGCTCCTGACTCTGCAGCAGTGTCTCAACTGGGTCTCTCTTTCCTCTTTAGGGAAATGTGTTTACAAACAGCATCTCTCTTGCCACAGCCCATGGAGTACTGAGGCTAACATACTTGTCTTTTGTTTTTATTTCTTTGTAGGATGTGAAAGAAACCTTGAGCAGGTGAGTTCCATGTAAACAGGAAGGGAGGGTCTGGGTGGGGAGAGTTGAAGGGAAGTGTTAGCTGAAAGGGTGTCTGCCTCTGCTTCTTTTAGGACTTGTGCTGTGAAGTTGGAAGCACCTGAAATCTTTTCCTTGGAGATTCAGACTGCGTGTGATGTTGCTGAGCTTTACTTGGATGTCAGGAGGATGTTAAGATGCCATCAAGGTATAAGAGAAAGTTTAGAACTCCCTCAGTGCTATGATGGGAGGGATCATATGCCGTCAACACCACTGTCTCCTTAAGCCTTAAGCCTTAAGCAGGTGTTGTGGAGTTATATTCAGCAAAGCTGTCTCACTTTCCCTGCTTTGTGTTCTATGCTGAGTATGTGCTGCCTCAAACACTCACCCACCTGGGTGAGGTCCCCTCCCATACTCACTTAGGTTCCTGGTAGGATTCATTTCCCTTGAGCC